>JANSVB020000071.1:477261-487353 GCA_025504935.2 Erythroxylum haughtii
AGATGAATTTCGGAGGAGTTTTGATTGAGTCAAAACCAGACATGTGCCTCACGTGAGTCTCTAAGTGACTCCCCTTGATGTTGTGCATTTTGTGCCTTTCATTTAAATGCTTATGAAGAGTTGTTGTGTTGAATATGTTTTGCCTTGTGTCAAAACGACTGTGCTTGGCATTCAGAAGCTTAAGTGGCACGTGGGCTTGTCTTGAACTAAATCTCTTTGTTCCTGTCATTGTTAGAATCTTCGAGAGCTCCTCCATGTCTTCTTCTTCAACATTACAGACACCATCTTCTTAGGTTCTTCATGCTTTCGTTGCTTCTACGTGTGGATTGATGGAGAATCAAGTGATTTTCCTCACAAGTGTGTTAGCCTTTTTACATTCTATTAATATCCAATCCTAATAAAATAATGGTTAGAAACAATTTAGTAAAAGTACGTAAATATAATATAAATTTAATAATTAAGATTTTCCATAATTTTATTTATAATATATATTTATCTTATAGACTTTATATTATATATCTAAATATATATAATATAAAAATACTTTTAAATAATCATTTCACCAAAGCATATTGATTGACAAATAAGGCATAAACTTACAAACTTCTAATCATAAAGTGGATTTGCTTCTATGGAAAGAGAAGTAGAAGGAGAAGGGAAGGTATGAATGATCTTTGTGCTTTCCAATACTAATGATGACTTGTTTTCATCGTCATACAGCTAAGGGAATTACAATGGCTTTTCCAATATCTCCTAGTTGCTGACAGGCAACAGTTACACATACATGCTGTAACCCGGGAAGGACCAAATGGTCTAGAACGTTGGGTTCAAGGTAAGTTCTTTTCTTCTTTGTTAACCAATACAAAAGCTGTAAATTGGTATCCTTGTACACTTTGCTGTTCCTGATGTTAACTGAAGGAGACAGGCTATAAGTTCAGGGATAGAGAACAAGCTCAAGAGGAGGAAAACAAAACATGAAGAAACAAATCGATCTTTTCTCTTTGTTGGCAGGTAATATCGCGTTGTATCACCTGGTTCTTGTCAGGGTTCTATATAAGAAACTACGTTGAAGAAGTATTGGAGTCACAGAGTTTCACTGCAAAATCTATGGAAGGAACAACAAACAGGTTGCAATTAGTTATACTCTTGATGATAATTAACTTTGTATTGATAAAATTTTCTTGTTTTGTCAGGTATGCAGTGGTTACAGGAGCAAACAAGGGACTTGGATGGGGTATAGTTAAACTGTTGGCATCCAAAGGGATCACGGTGGTGCTAACTGCTAGAGATAACAAAAGAGGCCTTCAAGCTGTTGAAAAACTGAAAAAATTTGGTCTTTCTGATCACGTGGTTTTTCATCAGCTTGATGTGGCTGATGATGCAAGTGTAGCATCTCTGGCAGATTTTATCAAAACCAAGTTCGGAAAACTTGATATTCTAGTAAAAAATTCCTATCCTTTCTTCTAATTCCTGCTGATTTAAGAGTATTCGACGAAACCTGAGATGAATGGTGTTGGTTCTCTATGCAGGTGAATAATGCAGGAGTTGGTGGAAGCATTATGGACTCCAAGGTCTTAGAGACTGCAACATTCTTAGGCACCCTTGTAAGTATTAGACTGAACTAAATCTTCAGAATTGAGTAACCATTTGAGGTTAATGATACCTCATCTGATTCGTCATCTTCATATAGGCTCAGAGTTTATAATAGTTCCTGACAGATTTTGAGTCTCTTCACATTAATGCAGGGAGACATGGATAGTTGGCGAAAAGCACATACTGAAACTTACGAGTTGGCAAGCGAATGCCTACAAACAAACTACTATGGTGCTAAGAAAACTACTGAAGCTCTCATTTCCCTTCTCCAGTTATCAGACTCTCCCAGGATTGTTAACATTTCCTCTGAAATGGGAAGATTACAGGTATGCTTTCCAACAAAATTTCTGATCTTTCCTTGATCTGTGATGTCTCATAACTTCATTCTCGTTCTCTTTGTTCAGCATGTTCGAAACGAGTGGGCTACAGGATTGCTCAGTGATATCCACAGCCTGACAGAAGACACAATAGATGAAATACTAAGGTTGTTCCTAGCAGATTTCAAGGATGATACTTTGGAATCCAAAGGTTGGCCTACTTTTCTCTCGGCATATATAATGTCGAAGGCAGCCACGAATGCCCTCACAAGGATCTTAGCCAACAAGTATCCTGAATTCTGCATCAATTGCCTCAATCCTGGATTCCTCAAAACTGACATGACCAACAACAGAGGTTTCATGTCTGCTGAAGAAGCTGCAGTTAATCCTGTAAACTTGGCATTGCTGCCTAGAGGAGGACCCTCTGGCCTCTTCTTTACTCTGGACGAGGAGTCTAGTTTCTGAACTAAGATGCTTATGAATGAACAAAGATTCAACAGTAACTTTTGTCTTTTGGCTCCACTTTTCCATGTATTTAATACGTCCAGCATACGAACGGAACAGGTTTCGTGCTCCAGGTCGATGTTTCAATGTTAAGGTTGTGTTTTTGGTGAATAAATGAGTTATAAATTACGATTCTGAAATGTTGTTTCTGTTGGAACTCGAATTCATGTTCAAGTTTACAAGATATCTGAGTTTCAAGTCTAGAGAACTGTCAGAATGATCTTTCCGAAATAAAAAAAGGAGAAATTATTATTGAATTTAATAATTTAATGGCAGTAGTTTTCAATGTGTAAAACTCATGAAATGATAAACTAATGTCAGGATTTTGAAAAGGCTGAGTAATTAGTTATTAGTTAATGAAATTAGGATAAAGAAGAAAGCAAAAGATCACCTTTGAAATTATTGTAAAAATACAAAAGTAATTTTTATTGATGAATCAGTATCTGAAGGATTTTGAGGATGGTTCATTGGAAACCAAAGGGTGGCCTTCTAATTATTCTGCATATAGATTCTCTAAAGCAGCTTTGAAAGCATACACCATGAAATGTCTGTCCTTGTTTTGTGAATGCAATGTCTGTCCTGGTTTTGTGAAGACGGACAGAACTTTACCGGCGGAGGAAGGTGCTGCCTCTCCAGTGAGGCTATCCTAATGGTGATCCTTCTGGTTGCTTCTTCAATCAGAAGGAGGAATATCCTTCTTAATCAAGTCTCTTCTGGGTTGTTGCTTTTGAATGATGTGTGTTTGTCCTCCAGTTTCACAAGACTCTGTAACTTATGGTTCTCTGGTTCTGCAGTTTCACAAGACATTGTATCTGTAACCATTTCGATGTCTCTTAGGAGTCTTAAGTTTAAGATAAATAAGAAAATTGCAGGACTCTGGCATGGTTGCTGCCACTGTCGTCTCAGGTTTTACAGATCTCAGGCAAAAAGCCAAACACAGGGGTAATTAAACAAGTGTTAGATCCCTGAGTCAAATCATATAAAATTCATATTGAAGCAATTAAACATAATTAATTAAAACAATATTCAAAATTATAATTTTTGTCCAAATTCAAAATTTCAGCTTAAATTTTATTCACCACTTGAACCATTTCTTAATTATAAAGAAAAGAAATATTACATGTAGTGGTTGCAAAGCATCTCTGCTCTATATTTTATCATACTAGCCATCACCATACAAGAAGCCAAAGGCGATAAGTCCTAAACTAAGGAGATCCTAAACTGAGCTCAGTTCTTCCCGGTGACAGAGTCCGAAAATAATGGCAGAAGCAACCAGGAAGTTAACTCCTTTGCTTGTTATACCATCTTCTCGTAGTTTTCTTTTCTTTATCACGTTAATGGAGGCTGATAAAGTGATGGGTTTACTTTATCAAGCTCCATCTTGTTCTAGTAATTTAGCAATCTGTTCGGTGCAGGTATGCAGTTGTAACAGGGGGGAACAAGGGAATTGGTTTTGAGATTTGTCGGCAGTTAGCTTCAAATGGGATTGTCGTGATTTTAACTTCCAGAGACGAGAAGAGAGGTCTTGAAGCTGTTGAGAAGCTCAAAAAGTCTGGTATCTCATCAGATTATGTGATGTTTCAGCAGCTTGATGTCGCCAATACAGATAGTATCCCTTCTCTGGCTGATTTCGTCAAGAACAGAGCCGGAAAGCTTGATATATTGGTAGTGAAAGTTAAAATCTTTTTGCTACAAATTCATCTTCTACGTCATCGATGAGGGTTGATTGAAACTGTATGCAGGTGAACAACGCGGGAGTTTCAGGAATTCAATTAGATGTTGAAGCTTGGAGAGCTTCGGTGGGTAAAATTTGTTTCAGCTTCTTCAAGTAGTTCCAGAAACTCGAATTCTTGTTTATGCTTTTTCACCGATGCAGGGAGCTAGTCAGATCAGAACTGAGCTAACTTCTCAAACTTCTGATTCCGCTGAAGAATGTGTGAGAATAAATTACTACGGTGCCAAGAGAATGATCGAAGCACTTGTTCCTTTACTCCAGTTGTCCGATTCTCCTCGGATTGTCAATGTTTCCTCTTCCATGGGAAAGCTTAAGGTAACTCAACTTTATTACAGTAATCTGTGATGCTAAGTTTAGCCGTTCTTAACTGTTGGCTTGGCCATACGCTTCTTCCTTTGTTGTTCTAGAATTTGTCAAACGAATGGGCAAAAGGGGTCTTAGGTGATGCAGAGAATCTGATAGAACAGAGAGTTGACGAGGTTTTGAACCAATTCCTCGAGGATTTTAAGGAAGATTCACTGGAAACCAAAGGATGGCCTGCTTTCTTATCTGCATATGTTGTGTCTAAAGCAGCCATGAATGCGTATACAAGGATTGTAGCCAAGAAGTATCCCAATTTCTGTGTGAATTCCGTCTGCCCTGGTTTTGTGAAGACAGACATAAACTATCAGACAGGGGTTTTGCCTGTGGAAGAAGGTGCAGAGAGTCCAGTGAGGCTTGCTCTGCTTCCTACTGGCGGTCCTTCAGGTTGCTTCTTCATTAGAAAGGAGGAAACTCCTTTCTAATCAACTCTTTCTTTTTGAAGTTGGAGTTCATGACCAATCTTTCTGGTCCACTGTAACATTATCTTTGAACAATAATTAGACGATTGTGGGTTAAATGCTATGAAACGCGATTTGATCAATACGGCTCGGGTCGGACTCAGCTCTTATGTTCGAGTCCATTTCAAAAATTTAGGTTGACGTCAAACTTGGCCTAAACCGTTACCAGGCTCGAATCTCAAGGCAATAATTCAAGCAAGATTAGGTTTAGATATTTCAAAACATAATCGAATTAAGTCTAATTTATTTATTTTTAAATGAATTAAAAACCATAAAATGATATTGTTTTAATTAATATATTTTTAAAAGGCATTGTAATTCATGCATTTGATAAATTATTTATAAATAAAAATAAATTTTCCGTGTTAATAATATTAAATGTGTCAGCCTCAGCATATAATTAATAACCCTTTTTTGAATTTCACACAACAGGAAGCTTTGTATATTAAGATTTGCCATCTTACTTAATTTTGATTAATAAAATAAATCACTTATATACATAATTTACATTTGTACTTAATTTTATTTAATATACATATATAATTAATTTTAAAATATTTCAAAAGAATAATTCAAACAATATATTTAAAATAAATTAAGTTTAAGATAACTTATTATTATTATTATCAAATAATCATTTTAAATTAAAATTTATCATTTTTGTAAAATGCAACCATTAGTTTTGATACAATCTACTTTAGATCATTATATAAAATTTATTGTGTGTTTAATATTTCAATAATTCACAAGAATTATTTTAAAATATTTTAAATACCATAAAATTTTAAATATCATAAAATTTTAAAATAATTCCAAAACTTAAATTTTAAAATAAATAAACTACGGGAGAAATTCAAAATCTACAACTCAATATTTGATATTAAAATGAATATTTTATATTTTAACATTAATTTAGAGTCGTGCAAATCAATAAGGTTAGACTATAACACAGGATATGTTATACGAAGCGAGCCTTAAACTATAACACGGGATATGTATCTGTCGAGGTCGGTGGTGAGGGTCCTGTGACTGCTTCCTAATACGGTGGCCCTTCTGGTTGCTTCTTCATGTTATACGAAGAGAGACTTAAACTATAACACGGGATATGTAACTGTCGAGGTCGGTGGCGACTGGCGAGGGTCCTGTGACTGCTTCCTAATGGTGGCCCTTCTGGTTGCTTCTTCTCTCAGACGGAGGAATCTTCTTTCTGATCAAGTTCTCTTCTGTTTACTTCTGAACAATGCCTGTTATGTTTATTACTGTATTACAGTATCTTTCTGAAACTTATAGTTTTCCTTTTTTATGTAGATTTCTTTAAATTTCTATAAAAATAAAATAGAGATATTTTGAATGGTTTGAAAAAAAATTATACTTATGTTATATTAGTTATAGATTCTACTGGTTTCATTTTTTCATTTAAATGTATCACTACATAATTTATATTTATACTTAAAATTTATTTAATATAAATATAAAATTTAAATTTGAAATATTTTTTAAAAATTATTTCAATCATTATATTTAAAATAAATTAAAGTTTTTAGACATTTTATTTTATTTTAAAATCAAATAATCTAATTAATTTTATTTTACAATTTATCATTTATGTAATATTCAACTATTAGTTTTAATACAATCTACGTAGTAGTGAAACGAAGATGTGCAAGAGAATGTTGAGATAAAAAAGAGTGCCGATAAAACTCTATTGAATAGCACCACAGAAATAGAGAGAATAATTAATAAAAAAATTACAAATTGACAAAGATGCGAAGAAGATAATCTTAGAAACTAAAAGCAGAGCTTACAAGAAGTTATACCAACAACGGGAAACTAAAGATGAAGAAATAATTTATTTAACTTAACGAGAGCTAGGGAAAGGAAAGCAAGAGACTTAAATCGAATTCATTATCTAAAAGATGAAGTATATATGGAGGGTGCTCGTAGTTGAAAATGATATCAAAAGAAAATGACAATGATACCTTTATAGCCTTTTAATGAAGTCGTAGAGGACAACATTTTTGTAGGAAATCTTAGCAAATCCGAGAGGTATCATAACTTTATTTGTTATCGACATATTATAGGGAAAGAGATTAAAAGAGTTTTAAGGGAGATGGAGAATGGAAGGACAATAGGACCTAATTAGATACACATAGAGGTGCAGAAGAGTCTAGATAAAGAGGGTCTTACTTGGCTAGCCAAGATTTTTAATGTCATCCTTAAGTTTTCCAAAATGTTGGATGGTGGAGACTAGAGACTTAGTGAGCTAATTCCTCCATACAAGAACAAAGGAGACATCAAAGCTGTAACAATTGTAAAGAAATCAAACTACTTAGTCAAATCATAGAGTTATAGGAGAAGGTGATTGAGAAGAGAGTTAAAAAAAAAACACTTGTCTCGTAAAACTAGTTTGACTTTATGCAAGTAAGGTCAATGAAAGAAACTTTACATCTTTTTAAAAGATTAATGGAATGTTACAGAGAAAGATAACGTAACCTACATTTGATTTTTAGAAGGCATATGACAAGGTATCTAGGAAAATCATATAGAGGTGTTTAGAAGTTAAGGGAGTTCCTTTGACCTATATATAGGTTATGAAGGATATGTATGAGATGTAAAGACTAGAGTAAGGACAATAGAGGGAGACAAAAAATATTTTTTTTATCGATATTGGGCTATGCCAAGGATCTTGATTAAGCTCTTTTTGTTTTGCAGTAGTGATGGATGAGTTCACCAAGAATATTTAAGAGGATGTGCCTTGGTGTATATTGTTTGTCGATGATATTGATTTAATCGATAAGATAAGAGAAAGTGTCCATGTCAAGCTAAAACTTTTGAGGGACGCATTAAAATCAAAGGGTTTAAAATTAAGCTAGACTAAGGTTGAATACTTAGAGTGTAACTTTTTGGACCATAGGGTGGATTCTGACATGGTGGTAAAGATTGATTTGAAAGTTATACTACAAGAAGAGTATTTTAAGTATCTAAGATTTATTGTCCAAAGTAATAGAGAGATCGATGAAAATATGGTTCATCTTATTAGATCCAAATGGCTTAAATAGAGAAGTATATTAGGAGTTTTGTGTTAAAAAAAGACACCATTCAAGCTCAAAGGTAAATTCAATCATTTAGCAATTACGTCGATCGTACTTTATGGGGTAGAGCATTGCCTATCAAACAGGTATATAGTCATAAGATAACAGTGACAGAGATGAGGATGCTCTATTTGATGAATAACCTTATTATAAGAGATAAGGTCGAGAATGTAACAAATAAGAGACAAATTAAAGGTGACTAATATTAATGGTAAATTAAGAGAGGCAAGAATTAGATGGTTTGAACATTTTAAGAGGAGATACCCTGACGCTCTAGTAAGAATATTGTACTTAAAGATTGCAAGAGAAAAAGGGAAGTCCTAAGAAAAACTGGGAGAAAGTGATTAAGAATGATATAACTCTGTTAGAAATTACTGAGGACATAAACCTCAATAGAAAACTGTGGCGTAGTAGGATATGGATAAAGTATCTAGAGTATAGAAGTCCTCGTTCTCTTAAGTCTTTTAAAAAGTTTGTTTCGAGACCTATGTCTTGTATTTAACCTAGATATCTAATATGTAGTATTTTCTTCTAAGTTAGTTAGCCTAAAGACTTCCTACTTGACCTATATATTTTCTTGTAATTTGGATTTGTTCATAACTTGTCTTCTTTTTTGTTTGTGTATTTATTTACTTATTTTATCTTTTATTTTGATTCTTTACGTTATTCTATATTTATTGTAGTATTTATTTTATTTCTTATTTTTATATTTTCATTTATAAACTTACTTATTAAATACTTCCTAACTTAGTGTAAATATTTTATTGTAATGACTTATTGGATTTGTTTATTAACAATCCTCTTTTCTGCTTATGTATTTATTTTTTATCTTTTATTTTAATTATTTACCTTATTTTATATTTATTTAATTATTTATTGTATTATTTTATTTCTATATTTTATTTATACAAATTTATTTTTTTGTATCTTATTAGTGTTGTTATCTATTAGGTCTATTTTTATTTTTATTTTTTAAGATGTATATATATCTTCTTCATTATGTGGGTATATAAAAAACGAACTCTCAACTAGTTAAAGAAAAGACTACATACTATAAGACTTCTTCAAACTCTGCATTTCAGTGGAATTTTTACTAGGTAATTGTTGTTATTGTTGTTTAAATCCCATATTTCAAATACCATCTAAAGTAAACAAAAATGCACATGCATTTGAATTTCAGGAGTATTTGTACAAACATTGTGTATTGAAATGGGAGGTAAGCTATATGATAACCTTATAAGGAAATCAACTATCATCAAATTAAAAATGCATAAGAAAATATTTTTTAAATAATATAAATTATGAATAAAAGGGTTGACACATATATAATTCAAAATTTTGTAAAATGTTTTTTGAAGTTATTCAAATTTCCATTCTCTTATATTTTTCTCACAATAAGAAAAAAATCCATTTTAAAAAATAAAATTTTGGAGTGCTATATATCTTTTTCCTTTTTATTAAGATTTAAAATTTCTTTTTAATTAAAATTAAAATTAAATTATTAATTATAATTAAAGTCTAACTTAGTTATAATTTAATTTTGATAAAACCAAATGTCTTTTTTTTAAAGAATTTGAATATATTAAGATTTAATGGCAATTCAAAAAGTATTCAAAATATACATCAAAAGATGCTGTATGTTAGTGACAATTAAGACATATAAAAGTTCAAGTAAAGAGTTTTAATCAAGAATTGTAAGTCTAAACATTCCAATAGGTGAGGAGGTATTGTTGGTTTGAAAGTTGAGATCTACAATTTGATTTGTTATATCAATTGCCCATGAAATTTGTAATACCCGGTACACCAAAATAAATCGGTATTCTAGACTGATGTCCTTAAAAACAGGACAGTGAATAATAATTTTTGGTTACATCAAATTAATGATGTATGACATTTTTTCGGTGGTCACAGGAAATTATTCGAGCAGATGATTAAAAACCAGTACAAGAGTGGCAATTTTGTAAATAAGGGGACATGAGGCATATAAAAGGAGCTAGTTGGAGAATAAGACAAAAACATTGTCTTCTTCC
>JANSVB020000071.1:600149-610804 GCA_025504935.2 Erythroxylum haughtii
ATTATAAAAATTTAGATATTATATATTTAATTTTACAAAAATTAAGTTTATAACTTTAATAATAATAATAATAATAATAATAATATTATTATTATTAATCCAATGTTAAATTCTCTATTAATATGAATGATCAACGAGCTAAGTCATATTAGTATTTTTATATAATATACATTAAATTTGTTACTTAATAAATTAAAAATATATATAATTATAGTATGACACAGATATGATATAAATCATAATTCAAAATTATAAAAAGAGAGTATTATTAGTTTTTTACCTATTAATTTTTGGCTTATCATGCAAAAATCTTCTCTTATGGAGTTTTTAGAAATTAGCTTATTAGGGTTAAATAAGCAAACCAATAAGTTATTCACCAAATATATCAATAGCTCTTTAAGATGTTAAAAAAAGTTAACTTTTAGTCTATAAATTAAAAAATAACTGATAAACTGTTTGTTAAATACCTCTGTAATCACAAATGAACAACTTTATCAATTTTTATCATTAGTCGTTATCGTCGTCATCATCATCATCATCATCACACTCAATCCGAAGTTTTGCAATAAAGCAAAATTTAGGGAGATCTGATAGTACATAGCCTTATTCCTATATAATAGAGAGACTATTTTCGGTAGACTCGCATGCATACAGATGTGATAATACTAAAATAATTTATTTAAATATATTTTATATTTAAAAAAGAAAACGAAAGTAAAGTGGAAAAAAAATTAAAAAAGAGAAGACAAAAACAGTGAGTAGATGCCCTAAGAAGCACTGAAACAGTTTCTCTTTCTCGAAATTGGCCTTTTTTTCCCACCACCATCTCCATACCTGTCACCACTGCTCTACTTCTTCTTCTTCTCTCGTAGCTTCTCCAAATTAGCCCCAATAGTCGAAACCCTAAATTGTTCCAATTCACTCATTTTTTCCTCAGATCCGCCGCATTTCGGCTCCTAAGTCGGACGATCTTTTTCCGTCCAAATTCGGCGCTGTCTTCTCCTTTTCCGTTCAACGTACCTTAGATTTATAACTGTCTTCCTCTGTACAAATTTTTCCAGATTGAACCTCCCTAGCTTCGATTTGCTAACCTGTTCATTCTTTGCCCAAACGTAGTTATTTTGAATCTTGTTATTATCTTTGTTCGTAGGTTCTGTAAACAATTTGGTGTTTGTATCAGATATTTACTTGGTTAGGGTTAGGGCTTTTTTTTTTTGTAATGAACACGAACAACAATAGATGGAGGAACCCGCCGGGGATCGGCGCTGGAAGGGGCGGAGGCATTAACGCGAACCCTAGTTTTCAATCGAGGGTTCCGCAGCAACAGTATGTGCAAAGGAACTTTGTGCAAAATCACCACCAGTTTCAACAATACCAGCAGCAGCAGCAGCAACAACAACAGCAGCAGCAGCAGCAGCAGTGGCTTAGGAGGAATCAGTTGCCTCCTTCGGAGTCCACCATCGATGAGGTCGAGAAGACTGTTCAGTCCGAGGCCCTTGACTCGAGGTTTGTTTACATAGGTTTTCAATTGTTTAATCTGAAAGGTTTCTGGTTGTTGCATTTTGTTGTTCTTTCATTCGAGAATGTTTAATGTTGTGTTGTTGTATGCTTTAAGTTGTAGTCTGAAGTGTTGTTGCTTTTTGTTGGATTTCTCTGTTTAGTTCTCAAGATTGGAAGTCGGGTCTAAAGATACCACCACCTGATACACGCTACAGAACTGAGGTATGTTCATTTTGCACTTGCATGCTTGTTATTGTTGATGACATATCTTTATGTTGGTGGATTGTGATGCAACTACCCTGGAAATTTTCAGGGATTGATTTCCTTTCATTTACATCTTTAACATTCGTAGTCACTTCTGGATTGAGTTTTTATGGTCAATCCAAATTTGACTCTAAAAATAAAACAATGGCATGTGTGGTAAAAGTTCTTGTTTCTTTCTTGAATTGCATATACCATGCCAAGGCAGTCAAGGCATCTACCTAGCTGTGTCATTGTGCCAAGGCAGGGTGCCAGACAGGGAAAGTGGCACAGTGCCTTTCGGTACCTGGAACAAGGCACTTTTAAACCAAACACTTGCCTGGGAAAATATGCCATATAGATAATTAGATGTGATTTGTATTCCCTTCAGATATGAGAGCCTTGATAAGAAATTCAATGAAGTGACATCTTTTGAACTTCATTCTGCTTTTGAAAAGCATTGCAAACTCTAAGTAGTTGTTTTGGTGACATGCAAGTTTTTTTTTAATTGGTTAGGGCTCTTGAAAATTATCAAGAGTATTTATAATTTGCTAAACTGATGGACCAGTGCTGATTGCTTTTTAAATTTTCATCTATCAGGATGTCACAGCTACAAAGGGAAATGAATTTGAAGATTATTTTCTGAAACGTGAATTGTTAATGGGTATATATGAGAAGGGTTTTGAACGGCCTTCTCCAATTCAAGAAGAAAGCATACCAATTGCACTTACTGGTAGTGATATTCTAGCCAGAGCAAAAAATGGAACTGGGAAAACTGCTGCCTTTTGCATTCCTGCATTGGAAAAGATTGACCAAGATACTAATGTTATTCAAGGTTGATTCAATTCTCTTTGTTTGGGATTTACCTTATTTAATATATGGAGGACATTAGATAGTTTTGGGTACTTTTGTTTTAACTTTTAATGTAAGATGGTTTCACTTTTCGTTCTCCTTTGCAAGAATAGGTCCAACATTTTAAAAAGATTTTACCTTTAGTTTTATGAGACTATAATACAGGAAGGAATTGTTTCTTTTTGTGACCTTTGCCCTGTCTTTCAGAAAGAATCTTTACTTCAAGTTTGTTTTATGAGTAGCTTAAACGTAGAATAATGTGATGCCTGATTTGCTTCGAACTACTAGTTGTGTTTGCTTTGAGTACTGACCTAGAAAATTGAATTGGCTTTCTAAATTCTAAACCATTGATATTTTTTATGTTTTTTATGTATAGTTGTTATCCTAGTGCCAACACGAGAGTTGGCTCTTCAGACGTCTCAAGTGTGTAAGGAGCTTGGCAAACATTTGAAGATTCAGGTCATGGTCACAACAGGTGGTACAAGTCTAAAGGATGACATCATGCGCTTATATCAACCAGTTCATTTACTAGTTGGTACTCCTGGAAGAATATTAGATCTTGCAAAAAAGGGTGTCTGCATCTTGAAAGATTGCTCAATGCTTGTCATGGATGAGGTACATTCTATGACCGACTTAGTTATTCTTGTATTTTGACCAAGGGGTTCTCATATCATTAATGAAAGTTGAAATTGACATCTCAATGGACAGAAAATTTGTGGCTTGTTTTTCTTCGAAGAAAAACTGACCATATTACCTTCTCAATGTATGGAATTCAGTTTCTTGTAGAAAAAGTAGCATAACAGATTCCCTTGGTAATTTAAGCCTTACGGATGACTTTGGATATAATTGCATAAACATACATCTTGTCTTGATTTTATGTCATTCATTTACTTCCCAGTTGGAACTGGCCATTTACAATTACTGTTATATTCTTAGCATATTTGTTGTCACATTGTTTTCATCTGCTCTATTGTTTAAGTTATTGATTTATGATCCTGTGGTAAAAATATCTGATGCCACATGCATCTTTGTATTTCAGGCTGATAAGCTTCTCTCTCCAGAGTTTCAACCTTCAATAGAGCAGCTGATAGGTTTTCTTCCTGCAAATCGCCAGATATTAATGTATTCGGCCACATTTCCTGTTACCGTCAAGGATTTCAAAGATAGATATCTACATAGGCCTTATGTTATCAATCTCATGGATGAGCTTACTCTGAAGGGTATAACACAGTTTTATGCTTTTGTGGAAGAACGCCAAAAAGTCCACTGTCTAAACACTCTTTTCTCCAAGGTTTGCCCAAACTAGGTTTTGTTGTTTGCTTTGAATTATTCTTTGTGAATATGGTGTGATTCTTGCTTTATATGCAGTTGCAAATAAACCAATCGATCATTTTCTGCAACTCTGTGAATCGGGTGGAGCTATTGGCTAAGAAGATTACAGAACTTGGTTATTCTTGTTTTTATATCCATGCAAAGATGCTGCAAGACCATCGCAACAGAGTGTTCCATGACTTCCGCAATGGTGCATGCAGGAATCTTGTTTGTACTGGTACGTGATGGTTTCCAGGATCTTAAATATAAATCAACGCATAACTTTTCTTTCGGTACACACTGCAGTGTTGCCTGACTTTCCAATCATAAGCATTTCAGTTGCTCGTGATCATATTGTACTGTGCTTTGCATGTTTAGCTTGATTTTCCACTATTATGCAATTTTGAATTTGCTGTATGAAGTATCCCCTCTTTCTCCTTGCTTGACATTGTAATCTGGCATATGCATTGAAAAGTAACTAACAAGAGATTATATACTCGATGCAGATTTGTTTACTAGGGGTATAGACATCCAGGCAGTGAATGTTGTAATTAACTTTGATTTCCCCAAAAACTCAGAAACGTATCTTCATAGGGTAAGTTGGATAAATTGGTTTTCTGTCAACTTTCCATTTGTTTTTGATCCTTACAGTTTTCTATCGTTTTATGTAGGTTGGACGATCTGGAAGGTTTGGTCACCTTGGTTTAGCGGTGAACTTGATCACATACGAGGACCGCTTTAACTTGTATGCATTGTTCTCACACTGCTTTTCGAAACTTGAGGGCTTAGATAAAACATCTGATATAAACTTGATCTACTGCCATCTTTCCCTCCAGGTATAGGATTGAACAAGAACTGGGGACTGAGATCAAGCAAATTCCTCCACATATTGATCAGGCGATATATTGCCGGTAGTTTGTGGTAGAATATCGTGTAACGGAAGAACAGCGAGTGGCAAAACAGAGTAGAAGTGGTGAGTACTCCGTGGATTTTGCCAAGTTGCTGATCAATATTTGTTTCACTTGCTACCCGTCTGAAATTGCTTACTCTTAACTAAGCCTTAATGATTTGGCATTTGCTTAAACATGTCATAAAATTTGTCAATGATGTAAGTTGATGGGTTGTATGTTCTTGTTCGGTAGGAATCAAGTTCATCTTCTGCGGATGCTTGCTAAGAATTAAATGTTGTTGATGGAAGACTTGGGATTTCTATATCATGAAATGCGCTTTCTTTAGTTTTCTGGATTTATATAGAGGATTATAATAGAGGCTAGAGAGAGTTAAAATAGTTTCTTTTTAACAGTCTCAGTCTCAGTCTGGTTGAGTTCTTACTTATCTTACTAGCTTTTATTAATACTATCTATACTACTATAACAAATTAAAGATGTTGAAATGCCTGGATTAATCTATTTCTGGGTTGAACTATGATTGAGGTTCCTTGTTAGCCCCCCTTTTTCTCCTGATATCAACGGGGCACAGCTTTAATCATCGGATCTTTTTAAGAAAGAAAGGAATTGAATGTCACCTTTTTAGTGGATGAAAACTACTCTATATTAACCGAGATCTCCCTCATCGGTTAATACCAAATCTCAGAGAGCTTGCTCTTCCTCCGATTACGCAAGGTTTGGAAAGTTGAAACACAAAAAGTCATACCCTAATCGCATCAGTTTCTGTAGTTGAGAAAGATACCAGAGCTGATTTACCGGTGTGAAGATTAGAATCTCTATAGATTGCATCGCTGTCAAGGAGGTAGTTCTCTCCTTCCCTAATCGAGAAAAGGACAGAAGACTCGAGAAAACCTTAAGTCGTTATACTCGAATTGTAAAGCGACCTTGTAAAACGTAGTGCATTGTGTAAAACGTCGTCGTATGCTTACCTAGGGAATTCAGTGAGCTAACTCTTACTTCATGTAATCTCCATTATTTATTAATGAATTTTTAAATTCTAAAAAAAAGATAGTTTAATGTTTTAAACATTTTTTAATTTAGTGATTAAATTTTTAAAGTTTAAAAATATAAATTAAATCGAAAGGTTATTTTTATCGATGTAATTTTGTTAATATTTTGTGGATGTTTAAAACTATTTCTTAATATTTAAATTTTATTATTTTTAATAGTGACCAAAAATGATACAAATATTATATGTAAATTAATCAAATATAAAATTTAATTTAAATTAATTAAATTTGATATAAAATAATAATTTATTATTGTATAAAGTTAATCATTTTATTAGTCTAGATTGGATTTAGGAATTAGATTACATTATAGTATTGATTTGTATCAATAAATTTTAGCGGAATTTTTTTTAATGATTTTAAATCAAATAAGAAAATTCTTTTTAATATAATTATAATACCAATTAGATAACGAAAAACACGAAATATTTTAGCAAAGACTGTCTATAATTAAAGTTAAGTTCAATTAAATTTAAACTAAGATTAAATTTTAAACAAATTTAATTAATTTAAATATTTTAGAACACTAATAATTGAAAAATCCAATCTATTTATCTATCGAAATTTTGAATTGTCTAATTTTTTATTCAGTTTTTAATTTTTTAGTTTAATTTATTTTAATAATTCTTGTTAAAAATCGATCAGTTTATTAATTAATATGTCAATTTTATAAATTAATAAATGATTATAAATCAATTAATTTCATTTAAAAAATTTTATAAATTAAATTTCTAAATTTTTTGATATATTTGAACAATTTTTTAATATAATTTCAAATTCTTTAAATTTATAAAATTTTTAGTCAATTATATTATAATTAGGGTTAAAATTTTCCATTTTTAAATTTCTTATTTTTTTAATTTCAAAATATAAACCACCGCCATCCTTTTTTTTTTTGTTGCTCACGAGGTGTCTTAGGAGGGTCTCAACTATAGGAAGGTACTTTTAATCCATCCAATCCTAGACTAATCTCCGCTCGAGCCGGATAAGTCTTTTGTGGGAGGCAAAGCTCTGACTCTAAATTTTAAACGACTGTATACATAAAAGCAATTCGAACTTCAAACTCACGACCTCACTTAAATCAGAAGAATCCCTTACCAACTTAGCTGGGGTGGTTACCACCGCCACTCTCTGAACACTTACCGCTGCTGCATTTATGGTACCGAAGCCATTTCTCATATTTCCTCCATCCTAAATCTTTTCTACTGCTTTCTTTCCCACCAAACAAACTGACAAGCTCACTCGACACATTCGAATTCCTTATCATATAAATTAACAGCAAAAGGCAATACCCTTTTCTTTTTTCTAGTTTCTCTACATTTTTTGTTGCAACAGAGCTTGGAAGTTTCCCTTGTCCTGTTACTGTAAGGCAGGCAAGTGAACCAAGGAAGGACTGGTTGAAGAAGGTGAGTAATTTGATGGTCACTGTCAAAGTAGGGCTAGCCTGCCATTATTAACTCTTCATCTTGTAAAATTTCTGTGTCTAGTCCACAAAGAATCCGCTTTTAATGCATTTCACTTTCATCTTCATTTCTTCATTGCATTATTACTCTCTTCCTTCCTCTGTCTCTGTCTCTGTCTCTTTCTTGCGTACGGCGAAGATCCGTCAAAACAGGAAACCACATCTCATTAACTCTTTTCACTGTTTCTACAAGGTCTTTGAGGCTCTATGATGATTACTGTTTCTACAAGGTCTTTGAGGCTCTATGATGATTCAACTTCTCACTTTGTCATTGATAGATTGGACGTGTGTTTTTGTCTAGTCTCGTTCATACGCAAATTTATTGCTCTTTACACCAGCTTGGAACTCGCTGATCGTCCTTTCTTCCACACCCTTATTAAATGCCCACTTTCGATTTACCTAGATAAGAACAAACTTCGCATTTAAAGCTCTCTATCTCTCTCTGGATCCATGTCACACGCGGCTACTCTGGCTCTCTCTTTACGGCTTCTGTCACCTGTGTTTAATAATGCGTGTGCACTTTTTTTCTAATGCTTAGCTTTTTTCTTTCACAGTAAAGGGTTTCGCTTGGTGGGTTTGAAATTTCGTTGAAGCTGAAAAGTAAATGGGAAGGACACCATGTTGTGAGAAGAAGGGGTTGAAGAAAGGTCCATGGACACCTGAAGAAGATGAAGTTCTTGTTAGTTACATAAAGAAGAATGGCCATGGAAGCTGGCGCTCTCTTCCGAAGCTTGCAGGTAGGTAGATAGGTGGTTTAAGCATTTGGGAAGCAAATGTAGCTTAAAAGTGATATTTTTTTGCGAACTTGGTTTGCATTTTGATTCGGACCCAGAAGAGAATTTGTTGGAATTAGACCAAAAATTTCCTGTTTAACTCGTTTAAGCTCGCATTCTGCACAGCTGTCTCTCCACTTCCCAGTCAATTACTGTGTGTTCCATGTCCTACCTGAGAACTGTTATTATTCACTCCTGAAATCGAAATTATTCTTTAGTAGTTAGTTAATATTTCTCCTTCATGATAATCGCCTTCATTATTAGTTTTGTGAGGATTTCCAAGCTTTCATTGAAAGCTATCTCTTGTTTGAAGATGTCATTCTTGCTTGAAGTAACGTCAATGTATCAATGGTTGACTGATTTTTACCTGTTTGAACAGGTCTTCTTCGCTGTGGAAAGAGTTGCAGACTAAGGTGGACGAACTATCTCAGGCCAGACATCAAACGAGGTCCATTCACACTTGAGGAAGAGAAGCTTGTAATTCAGCTTCATGGTATCCTAGGAAACAGGTATTTCCTTTTTGTGTTACTTCTTAAGAAATTTGGATAGAGCTGGTGTGAGAAAAGATGAGCAGGCTCAAAACAAGTTAGTGACTTGCATGGATTAAAGACTTTTATTTCAGCTAAATCGCGTATATTGATGTTGTTATTGAGAAATTGTGCATTATCTTGTTTCTAGCTGGAACAACTTTTGTCAAGTGAATCTGGAAATCTTATCAGAGTTCCTACCTTGATTTACAGGTGGGCAACCATTGCCTCTCAACTACCTGGAAGAACAGATAATGAGATCAAGAACTTATGGAATACCCACTTGAAGAAGCGCCTTCTTTGTAAGGGACTAGACCCTCAAACTCATAAGCCCTTAGCCTCAGCTTCTTGTGGAATAGCAATAAAGGTACCTGCATCTCCCACCACTCGCCATTTGGCTCAGTGGGAAAGCGCTCGCCTTGAAGCTGAAGCACGACTTTCCAGGGAATCCTCATTCGTCCACACATCTGGGAAAACTGATTCTGATCATTTCCTACGCATGTGGAACTCACAAGTTGGAGAAGCATTCAGGAAATTGAACAAGGATAGGAAACCTGTCTGCCAAAGCCCAATCTCTCAGGCTTCTTCATCCACCACCAAATGTGGATCATTTTCAGTCATTACTTTAGATGTTAGTCCTCACTTGGCAGGGTCCTCTGGTACAGAAAACAATCAAAACGATGAAAGTCAGTGCAAAAGCTGCAAACTTCATGCTCTACATGCGATGGGTGGCTCTTCATCAAGCTCTTCTGATTTGGAGGATTCGACGGACAACACTCTCCAGCTTTTGTTGGATTTCCCTGTTAACAATGATATGAGTTTCTTGGAAGAAAGCATGGATGATTGTATCACTTCTTCTGCAATGTCAACCAGAAACTCCTTCGTTTGTCCACTGTGAAGCATTCAGCAAAGCTAATCCTTATCGTTAGGCTTCTGTTGGTTAGTTTTCCAGCTATATTTCATGACCTACGAGCTTTAAAACCTGTGTAAAAAGAAGGAAAGCTCATGTATCTTTGTGAATCTTTTTGGCTTAGTATAGTTAAAGCTCATGGTTTTATTTACTTGAGCCTGGGCAATTATATAGGAAGGGTATTTCCCCAACTAGAACTTTCAGAATCATCAGATATGCTATGTAATATTTCCAACTTTCTGAGGCTATTCAATTCATCAGATTTCTGCTTCTTGCCCCAATCTTACTGTTATTTCCTTTGGATGGCTGTGTTTAAAAAACTTAATCTAAGGACCTGGTTCAGAATCATATTGTGGAAATATGTCACAGTTTGTTTACGATCTTCTTCAGGATTTCCAGTAAACTGATATGAGACATGATATGGTTACATGATGTACAAGTAAAGAGAGGTCATCCAGATACTCCCAACAATGCTCTAACAAGGTTTCATACAACTATCAGAATGAATTCACACATTTCTCACATATGAAATATTGTCCATTTCTATACATACACACAACACAATATGATTCATTAATGAAAATTTGCTTCTCCAGTAAGTAGACATAAACAAGGTGGAAAATATGAAAGGGGAGAGTTAAACAAACAATGAAAACAGTACATCTATTTACTCATTTTAAGACCAGGCTTGCATCATCAGAAGCAGCCAATCCACTTCTTCGGAGTTTGTCCTGTAGCTCGGAATTTTGCAGCCATTTCCTCTGCCTTCAGAACTTCTTCTCCACGTCTGGCTTCAACCACTGCCCTCTTTTCTTCAGCTTCTTTATGTATTAAAGCTATCTTGTTCTTAGTTTTCTCCCCATATTCTGCTTTTTTCTTCTCCAGTTGTTCCTGTCATTTCTTGAATTTGTCAGTGCTTAAACCTACGCAAAAACGAGGTAAAAACGTATCGAAAATCCGGAGCAGAACAAGGAATATGCTACGGTTTAATACTTGTAAGACATGTTAATGGGTAAGAACAGGAAGTCTTTGAATTAGAACCTCAATCGTTCTCAGTTTGGCTTCTAGAGCTGCCTTCTTGCTGTTCTCCCATGCACCAACTTCTGAGATCTTTTTCTGAGCC
>JANSVB020000071.1:637798-648022 GCA_025504935.2 Erythroxylum haughtii
AGAGACTTAGGGTCGAGTTATCCAACTTTATTCGGATGAAGTGAAATTAAGTCCATCTTGAGGATTCTTACGTGGTGGGGAATCGCTTCCTCATGGGACGCACGTCCGGATGTCACGCAGTACGTCGGACACGTGTCGCACCAGGGAGGGGTTCCAACAGATCCGGGTGATATTATGATGAAGAAGCAGCAGCTTTGTGCTGATTTGGAGCGCTGGGGTCATAATTTTGATCGGGCTCTTGTTGCTGACAAGAAATTGCTTAAAAAACGTTTGGCGGCGGTGCGATCAGTTAATAGTAACGTCTATAATACTTTACGCTCGGATTTAGCTCGATTACTCAATTTGGAGCACATTACATGGAAGCAACGGGCGAAAGAGTTTTGGTTGAAGGAAGGCGATTCCAATTCAAAATTCTTTCATCTCTCTGCATCCACACGGAAGCAACGTAATACTATTTCTGAGCTCATTGATGGTAGTGGCAACATGGTGCCTACTAGAGCGGGTATTCGAGCCATCCTTCGGGATTATTTTGCACATCTTTATACGGCTGAAGATGTCGACTATTCACCTGTTACTGGGCTAGTTGACTCTCGCGTTACGTCGGCCGACAATGCCGCCCTCTTATTACCCTTTATTGCAGATGAGTTTCGTAGTGCGGTGTTTTCGATGCATCCGGATAAGGCTCCAGGGCCTGATGGGTTGAACCCTGCTTTTTTCTAGACCTTCTGGCATTTGATTGGGTCCGATGTTGTTGCTGCGGGCAATGTTTGATTGACAGAAGGTCACTTCCCTCCTTCTTTAACAAAAACTATCATTGTTCTTGTGCCTAAGGTTGATCACCCTACTTCGGTGACGGATTTGCGCCCTATTTCATTATGTAATGTCTTGTATAAAATTGTTGCTAAAGTTCTTGCGAATCGATTGCAGAAGCTTCTCCCTTGTATTGTTTCTGAGTCTCAGTCTGCTTTTATTAAGGCGCTTGATCACTGATAATATTTTGGTTGCTTTTGAGGTTATCCATTATATGAAAAGGCGAACTGGACGTGTTGGTGGTGACGTTGCCCTTAAGATTGATATTAGTAAGGCTTATGATCGGATTGATTGGGGTTACTTTGAGGGCATGATGGTTGCTTTGGGTTTCGCTGCACGGTGGACATCATTGGTTATGATGTGTGTTCGTGGTTTGCGACAGGGTGATCCGCTCTCCCAGTATTTATACGTTCTTTGTGCAGAGGGTTTATCGGCCTTATTGACTGATATGGAGCGACGGCGCGCTATTACGGGGATTTCTATTTGTCGTAATAGTCCTTCGGTTTCACATTTATTGTTTGCCGATGATTCTTTTGTTTTCTTCAAGGCTACGGAACAACAGTGTCATGCGATTCGGGATTTACTTCGTATTTACGAGCAAGCTTCTGGTCAAGCTGTCAACTTCCATAAGTCTGGTATTTTTTATAGCTCTAATGTTTTCGAGGTTCAGAAGGTCATTCTATCCAACATACTTGATGTTCACGCTCCACTTGATCATAGCCGTTATCTGGGATTGCCATCTATGGTTGGGAGTAATAAGAAAGCTATTTTTGCTTTTCAGCGCGATAAACTTTGGCATCGTATTCAGAATTGGAGGAATAAATTTTTATCTAGAGCCGGTCAGGAGATCTTGATTAAAGCTGTTGCTCAGGCTATCCTCGCTTATTATATGAGTGTTTTTTTGCTTCCGATCTCTCTGTGTGATGAGTTGCAACGGATGATGAATTCTTTCTGGTGGGGTACTAAGGCCGATGGTACTCATAAGGTTCATTGGTTAAGGTGGGATCGGATGTGCGAAAAGAAGCAGGACGGTGGGTTTGGGTTTCGGAATCTACGATGTTTCAACCTTGCTATGCTTGCTAAGCAAGGTTGGCGTCTTATGCATTCCCCGAATTAGTTACTTCATCGTATTTTTTGTGCAAAATATTTTCCTATCGGTGATTTCTTATCTGCCAATTTAGGGTATAATCCAAGCTTTACATGGCGAAGCATTCATCAGGCCAAAGCGGTCCTTCTTGCGGGTCTCCGCTGGCGCGTCGACTCTGGTGCGAACATTCCTGTATGGCGTGATGCTTGGCTGCCTAGAGATCCCGATTTTAAGGTTCAATCTGCCTCTAGCTTGGTTGATTCGGATTTGAGGGCTTCGGACTTGTTTGAGCACGATCGTAGGCAGTGGGATTACGACAAGGTTTCTTCTCTTTTCAATGAGGACGATGCACATGTGGTGCTCTCAATCCATCTCTCTTCTTCTGTCCCAGATAAGCAGATTTGGCATTTCGATAAACGAGGGGTGTACACAGTTAAATCAGGTTATTATATTGCCGCTCGTTTGCATCGCACCCCTGCGGTTAATAATGTTGTTGACTGGAAGTGGGTGAGGCGTTTGCGAGTTCCTCCGAAAGTAAGGGAATTTACTTGATGTGTGTTACGTGATCTTTTGCCTACTAAACAACGTTTGAGTCAGCGTGGGTTGAATGTTGCTCCTCTGTGTGGATGCATGGCTTCGAATGAGGACCTTGATCATATTCTTTTGAGGTGCAATAATGCTATCGCTGTGTGGCAGCTATGGGGCCACGGTGGTTATATTCTCGCTTTGCCTTTTCCTGCATGTTTTATTACTCTTTGTCAAGCAGCGGATTTAGCGGTAGTGGAGGAGTTTGTGATGCTTTGTTGGCGTTTGTGGTGGGCTCAGAATGAGGTGGTGTGGAACCAGCGTAGTGTACCTGCTGGTGTTCTTATGCAGCAAGCTTTAGACTACAAACGTGAATGGGTGGAGGCGCAACATCGACAAAGACAGCCAGTTCTTCGTCCGATCGTTACGCCGGTCGCCCATGGTGACGTCTCGCGTGGTGGCTGGAGGTGTTACACGGACGCTGCAATTTGTGAGGCTTCACGTCGTATGGGTACTGGGGCAGTAACATGTTCAGCTACTGGTGGTTTTGTTCACGCTTTCACTTCGACTCGTCGTGGATTCTTCTCCCCCAGGGTGGCTGAAGCCTTGGCTTTGAGGCTAGCTTTGCAGCAGGTTCGTGTGCGTTGTCCTGGGCCTGGCACGGTGCATACAAATGCGCAAAGAGCGGTGTTTTCGCTTCATAACCATGATTCGGATTGGTCCGAGTACGGTTCGATTATTAATGATTGCAAGATGCTTTTAGCACAAAGGCAAGATATTCAAGTCGTGTGACTAAGTCGTCGTTCTAATGTCTTAGCTCATAAGTTAGCGCGTAGTTCGTTTTCTTTTTCTGATTTTATGTTTTCTTTTTTTGCTCCGGTTTGTATCGCGGATTGTTTTGATTAATTACAGTTGTGTTTTTCCCTAAAAAAAAATAATTCCTAATTTTTTAAAATTAGAAAATAGTTCATTAATATATTATACTATATACTTTATAATTGTATAGCAATCATGTCTTCAAAAATCATAATAATAAAAATTTAAAGTAACTAAAATTGATATATTTTTTTCCTCATATTTCACATATAAATAATAACTAAAATTAATATGAAAAATCATTTAATCATCATAAAATTATAAATAATTAAATTTAATTTATAAAATTAATTTAATAATTATTACTAAATATAATTAAATTTAATTTTTTTTAAAATATATAAATTTCAAATAAAATTTGAATATTTGATTTAATAAACAAAAAATATATAAAAATAAATATTAGTTTATAAATAATAATTTTAATTTATTTAATTTAAAAATAAAATATTTTTATTAATACTTTATCAAAAAATTATATAAATATTAAAAATAATTTAAATAAAAATAATTTATTTTAAGTTTTATTTAATTTATAATTATTATTAGTAATAAAATATTTATTTTGTTTTAAAAAAAATAAAAATTCATAATAATTATAAAATTGAAGTAAATAAATTAAGTAATTAAAAAACTTTTAAAAAAGAGGGGGAATGAGACGTGAGAGGAAGAAACTTGAAGTAAATAAAGCAAGTAATTAAAAAATTTGAAAAAAAGAGGGAAAATGAAATGTGAGAAGAAAGTCATAGTTTGAAAATTTTACAAAAAGGTTTCCTATTTTAAATACCGGCCAGTATCTACTGATACCATTTGAAACTTCGGTACTTAAATTCTGTACAATTGACATTTCATTTTGTACTAGTTTTAGTTCGATATGACGACTTTGGATTCATCTTTTACCATTTTTTTATCAATTAAGTTTGTACTATAAAAAATAAAATAGAATTTAAGATCCCAATTTGTTCCTAACTTGGCCCTTAAGTTCCTTAGATCGAGGATTGTACTTAATTATATTACGATAATTACAATAAATAGATCAACACCATTAGTTTTTGCATAGGTTTAAAAATCGGATTAAAATTAAATAAAAATTAAAATTTAAATGATTTAATGGGTATTAAATTGTTATAAGATAAATTAAAGTATGAATAAAATTAAAAAATTTGAAATAAAATTAAATGTGATTATCCTTAATTTAAAGTGTAATTAAAAAAGAAAGATTGTTAAATAAAATTTAATTAGTTTACAAAAATTGACCGATTAATTAATAAATTATTGAATTTTTAACAATAACGATTGTTAAAATAAATTGAACTAGAAAGTTAAAAAATAAACTAAAAAATTGGTTAATTCTAAATTTTTATGGTTGAATTGCTCGAATTAGTTAGTTTTTTAATCTTAGATTTTTTAGTAAGTCAAAAAATTAACATATTTACATGTTATTTTCTTTGAACCTAAATTTTATTAAATGTCAACATGTTGAAGATGCCATGGATTTTTAATACGGGCATGATAAAGGGATTAAGTAAGTTCATTTTAATTTATAAAGAGGCTAAATTTAATTTTAAAATTAAAAAATTAGTGTTTTTAATATTTTTAAAATTTTATCTCTTAAATTTTGGTTAAATAAAAAGTTAAGATATTTTTTAAAAAAAATAATAAAATGTTTTTAAAAAATTTAAAGATTAAATAATTTTAAACCAATAACTCTACCTCTTTTTAGAAAAGTAAATACCTTTAATAATTTAAAAATTAGACCCAAAGTTAAATTGAAAAGATAATTATAAAATTGACTGAAGATTGAATAAAATTAAAGAATTTTAAATTTAATTGTAAAAAGAAATTGTTAAATAAAAATTAATTGATAAGAATTTATTAATTAATCAAAATTGACTAATTAATGAATAAATTGATCGATTTTTAATAACAAGAATTACTAAAATATTGAAAACTAAATCTAAAAATTGAACGATGCGGATCAGTTAAATTTTTTTATCATGATTAGAAATAGATATTATATACATAAGACTTATAAGAGCAAAATTCGACTATAAGAGAAAGAACAAGGTGATATAATTAAAACGAATATGCTTCAATACAAAACTTACAATCACATACATAAATAATTCACACTCAAAATTGACCCCAAAACATTCAATTAGAGTGAAAAAGGTCAAACAATAATTTGTGTATATTATATATAATTCGTTTTTTGTTGATGAGTTCAGAGAGCTCTCCCTTTCACAATGTCCAAGCTCATCTCACTAGGATCAGTTGCTTGCAACTCAACTTGGATTCCATCCAATTCCCTCTTGAATCTGTCCTTGGAGCTTGCATATAGCATCTTACTCCTCACCCTTGAAGTGTCCGGTGACCTACAATGGTAGCAAATCGAAGGATTTGGTCGTCTTATTACAAGTACTTCGAATCAAGCAATTTGCATTAGAAGTTCTTCAAGGTTAGGAAATTTCATAAAAACATACAAAGCATTTCTGAAGAAATCGATAATAAAGTAGGGTTTCACTTATGTGATCACATTGGAAATTAGACAGATATGCTGGAGAAGAAAGATGATCCTACCCTGAATCTGAACTTGGTTGGATCAAAAGCAGTGAATTGTATATATGGATTTAACTTACCAAGCAATGAAGAAGATCTTGCTCTTCTGGCAGTTCTCGTCAGTGGTGAAATCAAAATCAAAGACAGCATAACGACATTCATTAGGTGGAAGAGAATTGGTGAAATCATCGTACGTTTCTTCAGGGCTTCCAACCTTTTCTACCGTCACCTGTTGAATCTTCTCGTCTATCTTGAACACGATGAACCTGTGGTTCCTTTTCGCTTTTAGCTCTTGAAACTTCAACTTGCACTGGTCGTGCACCGCCATACCAGACGCTGAGTTTGCCTGTCACAACATGTTCATGTCAAATATGCAAACATGCGATTCACCACACTTCAACCCCATTAGCAAACCACAATGTCAAGATTGAAGCATTCAATTTCCATTAATTTGACACTAATCCAACGAAACAAAGTTTTAAATTACGAATTACAAACCGTAAATCATAAACCGTACCATGTTATCTTCCGATTGTCTGGATGAAAATTATTAAGAATCGAAAAGAAGAAATTAAAAAAAAGAGATATCTGAAACAAAAGAGATGAAAAAGAAAAGCAGATATCTCTTTAAGCTATGTTAATGCATTACGGGGAAGATAAAACACAAGGGAGAGGCTTTTGTGGGTGAAAACTAAGGGTTGATATTGAAAGGCATTTGGGTACCTTAGGTTTCAATGTTGTATAATACTCTTCTTTTTTTGGTTAAAAATTAGAAATTTATTAGGACTTAATTGTTGAATTAGCAATCAAATCCTTTTTCTTAATTTTCCAAATTTAGGGTTTCTTCAAACTTAGTCTCCACCATATAATTCGATAGTTAGTTGGATGAGATTAGAGGTAGGATCATAGGATGGGTCAGCAGTCAAGTTAAAGCAAAACCGTTATGATAAGGTTTATACAATTGTATCCCTAAAATTACGATTAATTAATCATAATTAAGTTAACCCCTTGTCCATATGGAAGGGTTTAGGGTAAACAATACTGGCATTTACTTACTATTTTTTTTTAAACAAAGACACTCGCAGCCACTACCCTTTAGATACTCATTAGGTAAATCTTATGATTGACGCAATAGTTTGTAAATCACGTCAACTAGGTATTTCGTGCTAAACAAGTCTTTTATGATAAGCTCGATAAAGAGAGCGTAAGTAGGGGGGCTCATACTCCTTCACTCTACCAACTCTACCATCTCGTAAGGGGTGCATTTACCTACTTGCATATATTTGGATTACAAACTAATCCTTTTGAGGATGACAAATTTGGGTAATTTTGTAAGAGTTGAGAGGTATTTTTATTTAGAAAATTCATTAATAAGTTGGAAAAAAAAGCTAATGTTTTTCCCTAAATTAAAAATAGGAAATTCAGTTTAATTAATTGAAGAGATAATATATCCAATTTTTTTATATTTCAATTTAGTGCCAAAATTTTAAAAATTTCTAATTTTAATGATTAATCTTTTAAAACTTTTATAAATCAGGTTAAAAAGTAATGTGACATAATATTAACTTCATTAGCAAAAATAAGCATTTGTATGAATTTTGTGATGTTAATTACTAAATTGTAAATTTTAGAAAGTTGCGTACTAAATTAAAAAAAATTAAAAAATATATACTATAAAGGACTTATTGTCATATTTTTACATATTTTTGTAATTTTTTTCTTCAATTAACTCCCCAAATTTACAAATTATGATTATAGAACCTTAAATAAATTAAATGATACAAAAATAAAATTTAAAAGTAAAGACTTAATTGATGAAATTTAAATTAATATTGGAAAAATTAAAAGATTTTTTAAATTTCTCTCAATTACAACGTTTTATTTGGTTTAAAATTCATTCAATAATTTATTTAAAATATATAATTTAATAACTATTGTATACATTCAAAATTACGTCAAAAAGATTAGGATCTTCTTCAAAAATCTAACTTGGTTTAACAATCAAAACTTTATTAATTAATTAGTAAACTAATTAGCTTTTACAAATTAAAATAAGTTAATTAATTTTTATTTAATATTTTTAATTAAATTTTAAATTTTTATGGATAAAAATAATCTTTTTTAATTATTTTTCATATTTTTTAAATTTTGTTCCATCTTTAAGCAATTTCATAATAATGTAATACTAATTGATCAACATTTTGATCCTCAAATCTACTATCTTACCGGTTTAATTTCTAATTCGGTTTTTCAATATTGATAAAAATAAACATTGTTGAACAAAATTGTGATTCATCTATTATAATTAAAAAACCGTAGAGGATAGTAGTTTCGTAAACTTTTCAATTTTACCATGGACGTCTCTAGCATAAACGAAAATAAAAGCAATAAATAATAAAATAATTAAAAAGTATCAGAAATTTAGTAACGCAATTTAACACATTTTGTTTATATCTGCGGGACCCTCACTCAGTTTAATATTTTCACGAAAGTACAATAAATTTATCCAAGGTTTTACTGAGCTGACACTATTTAACCCTTCACACTATCTCTCAACCTTTTTTTTTATGAAAGAATTTTACACCCAATAATATGACCGACTTATGTTAACCTTATCAGAAGATTTTTCTAGAAAACTTTTAATTAAAAAACAATTAATAAAAATAACACAAGCAATTAAAATAAGTAAAAACAAAAAAGATAATACTTGAGATAAAAAGAAATAATTTTTTAATAAATTCAACACCTTCTAAATTCGATCTAAAACTTCTTCACTAATTAAATTATCATAATTACCTACTGAATTTTTTTTGCTTTACTTTCAACCGCTAATCTTCAAAAGTAACTACTTAATCCACACTTCACAAAAGCCAAAAGACAACACCAAAATGACACAAAATTTTGGCTCAGTAAATCTGTGACAAGTAGCAACCTATGTTACACTTTCTAACCTCCCTTTTTAATATCTAAAAAGAAGCTTTGCTCATCCAATGCAACGTAGCAATCACGTTGTCACCATCATTCACGTTTTAACACGCAAGTCTACCTAATCTAGCACAAACAGGAGAGAGAAGAAGAACAGAGTAACTTAATGTTGAAGTTGCTGACTCTGGCACTATGACTTAGCAATCAGTTTCGATTTTGATGTTAACACGACAATTCCAGCAATACCGCCTTTCAGCCACACAGACGCATGATCCACACCGTATCTTACTTAGGTACACATTAATTAGTGACAAGACTATATTATAATTAGGATATTATCTCCAATAATTTTTTTAATCTAAGTTAAACAAAAATACTCAGTTAACTAGCTTTAGAATGTTTAAAGGGCGGCTCACTAGCCTTATTAGATATAAACCTTCATTATTGAAAAACTGGCCCCTCTTATTTAGGTCCCATTTTATTATTAGATAATTCTGAAAGTAATTCTTCTGATCAGGAAAGGCTTGTAGATGTTGGGTGTAAGGGGTAAGCCTGCTGGCTTGGGTTTAGTTTTTAATCTTCCGATTGATGGTGTTTTTTCGTAAAAAAAACTATTATTATCTAATTAATATATTATAGGTCTGATTAATAATAAATATTTCAAAATAAAATTAGAAGATATATTCTATATATCTAACAATAATAATTGATTGAACACATTTTATAAGTTAGCCCTATCGAGTTGGATTAAGTTTCATATAATCAACAAGCAGACGCTTTCAATCAACAACTGTTTTAAGTAATTTCATAGTTTTACAACATCCAAGTTACGTAATATAAGCCCTGTTGGGTTGTTCAATTCTGAAGCGTTTACTTATATAAATAACTCTAGTTGACTTCGTTGTGATGTATTCCATTTTCTTGCCGACATTTACTTCATTCTTATAAGTATGACGTAATCAAGTTTAATTACGTAACCCTTCCCTACCCATTCAATGACCTTTTTGGTCAATGGTTTTAATAATAATGAAAAATGTTAAATTCCGATAAAAACAATTCCAATTTTGCGATTAATTAATATTAAATTTTCAGAATAATAAATATTTAATTATGAAATCAAGAACAATTCACAAATATTAATAATGACTAATCATTAATAAATTTTAGTTACTTTAAATTATGTTAATTATTAATTTAGTTCACGTATACTATAATATATTTGTATTACGTTTATTATCAAATAATTATTGATAATTTTATAAATTTTTTTAATTACAATGAGAAAAAGTTCACAAGAAGATTGTAATAGTGTATATAAAATTTAAGGGTACAAACCGATTTGGCTGTATCAATACTAACTAATAATTAAATTCGATATCAAAATTTAATATACCGTATCAATTTTAGTCTGGTGTGATTCGGTATTCGTAACAATAGGCTAA
>JANSVB020000071.1:677426-701723 GCA_025504935.2 Erythroxylum haughtii
TTGCTAAAGGAAAAGAGTCAAAGGCAAAGGATTTGGATACACGAAGAAGGAGAGGATAGCGCAGCGAGGATTTAAAGTTGTAGCAAAGGAGTCGGTAATACTCCTGATCTTGTTTATATTTTATTATCCTTATACCATATCATGTATGGATTAGCATGATGATTTGGATTTGTTGCTTCCGCTGCAAATAATGTTTTCTTAAAAGTTTTGAAATCTACCATTTCTCCAAATATAGCATGCTTTGTTTTTCCGATCCAACAATGTATGCTCGACTATGTACTAGGTATGACATTGCATTCATTATTTGACTGTTTGGTCAATATCTGATTAATCTAGTTGTAGACCATTGGAATGCAGTCTAACGAGTGTTGAGATACTAAAGGAAAGCAAGGATTATATGTTGACATATAGAAAAGTCAACAGATTAAACCTCATAGAAAATTCAAATCAGTATGTTTCCAGATGATCAAAAGTCTACTTAAGGTTATAGTTTTAATTTTGTAAATGGTACAATGTCATGGAAGTGTGTCGAGTAGAAATAGGTAACTTCCTTGACTATGCATACAGAGTGCATGCTATGGGGCTGTTTTACAGACAGTTTAGCTCATAAACTTGATTTATGAGTTGTCTGTGGTTAATTCAGTGGCTAGACCCATTTGGTTATACTGTGGGAATCTTTTTGCCATGTTGTTTAATAACAACAGAGAATATCATAAGGTCTTAGCATTTAAAGGTCAAGTATTTGGTTTCAAAGGTGTTTATATGAAAATATGCCATTAAGGTTTGGAGCATTTAAAGACTGAGGAACTGTAAGTCGATCCTTTGACTAAAGGATTTCTCCCACTTGTGTTTGTGACACGAGTATAAAGTATAGGTGTTTTGACGTCTTAGACACTGTTAGTTAGGGGATCATTTTATTTGCTTCATGTACATTTGTACAGTTTGATGTATTATGACAGTATAATGCTTCATTAATAAAGATGATCATCGTTTATCCTCAGTAATACGTGTTGTTATGCATTGTCATAATACGTATAAAAGTCTTAAAATTTGTATCGATCTTAAGTATTTAAAGGTCATTGGGCATATATACAGAATGACCTTGTGCCTATGTCATTTAGACACATACAGTTTTAGCATAGATATCTATAAAGTTTGACATGACATAAGGAGATATAAGTTTTTAATCCCATAAAGGTGTTCTCTAATGTAGTTTAGCATTCAGTTGGAGAACATAAAGATTTTCTATAATGTTGTTTAGCATTCGGTGAGAGGAAACAAGTTTTCTCTAATGTTGTTTAGCTTTCGGCGAGAGGAAACAGGATTTTTCTAATATTGTTTAGCATATGTGGTTTGGCCTAAGGTTAAATTGAGGCTTACAAATGAAGATGATATAATTTAGATCATAAAGGTATCATCCTAGTTTGTCACACTCTATTTTTTCATTCATGTCAGTAAGGTATTAAGTATACGTAATTGTATTAGATCTATGTTACGCATGACACATGTATCTGATACTTTTCGGTATCGAAAACTTTGCAGGAAAAAATGATAGACTTTCATTATCTTTCTATCAAATGTTTTATTTTTTAAAACTTAGTCGAATAATGCAATAGTGTGGCTTAACCGAGTTTTTTTAACTGTTTTTAAACTAGAGTCAAAACTGTAATTAATGCTTGTCCAAATGGGAGATTGTTGGACAATTTTGTACTTTCCCATAAAGTTGGACAACTATTAATTGCATTTTTCAGTTTTTAAATAAATTATCGGTTAAGTTACATAATTTGATCTAGATAAAGATAATAAAGTAGCCCAATAAATGATCTAGATTAAGAGGTCAAAGTTTGGGTGAAAACTGGACCTAAATTAGTGTGGACCAGACTTATATCAGTCTTGTGATAGGGAAGCTTGATATGGAAGCTATATAAAGGTTAAAGTTTCCTACAGTTACCCATATCAATTGTAAACATAAGGTTTCTCTGACCCATTAAGAGAACTTATGTATTGAGAAAACTACAAAAAGAATTAGTCAGTGTCTCGTAGAGCACCTTTCGTAAAGGTCCCAGGAGATTCGTAATTGTTTGGAGCTCAAAATTGGCATCAGAATCAGAGATGGAACCGAAATCAGGTATTCCGCATTATCTTCATTTTTAATCCTTTCATGTAGATCTGGGGTACGTAACAAGGTTTATATTAAGTATTACAAAATTCTCATTCCTTCCACCATTTGTCTCCCAGTAAAGCCCTCCATCCTCCATCCTTCTCCTCCATCTGCTTCCAATTTTAGTCCAGGGGCATTGTTGTCTTTGCTACCATCAAACTTTGTCCTGCCCACTTTTCCGTACCATTACTAAACCAACACACCCTTCACAAATTTCTGCAAGTCTGCTACTTACCAAAACTAGCTTTGATTCCTTACAATGATAGAGACCACACCCCCCAACCTATTCGAATTCTCCCCTTTACCCTTTAGTAATTCTCCATCTTCCTCATCTACACCTCTACCGCCACCTCCCCTTGCACTTTCCCTTAAACCATCAAGCCAAAAAACTGCTAACCTTTATGAGAACCCTTCCTCCCCCTCCCAATCCTCTTCAGCCCAATTTCCCTCACCGCCCCTCTCTAAAAATACCCCTCCCTTAACATCTGTTTACCCCCTAAGAAGGTAGATCCAACAGAAGGAGTTCCTTCTATAAGAACTAGAAAGACATGGAAACAGGTTATGGGAGACAATTCTAATTCTCCTTTGGTCTTCAGTCCCTCCGTGGAGACTGGAGGGAAACTAATGGTGACTCCTAGCCTAAAAATCCTATAGGAAGGAGCTAGGACATGGAAGTAAACCTTAGGTGGATTTTTCACGGATAAAAGACCTGCCTTTCTAGTGATACAAGCTTAGACTCAAAGGAATTGGAAAGGAAGAGGACTAATGGAGGTAATGCTCATTGAGGAGGACAATATCATATTCACTTTCTCTTAAAAATCAGAAACATAAAAAGTAATTGAAGAAGGCCTTTGACACATTTCACAACTCCCACTATTCCTTCAAAGTTGGCAACCAGGAATGGAACTAGAAAAAATTAAAATGAAAAACATTCCCTCATTGGTGAACATTCACAATATTCATCTAGAATATTGGACTACCAAAGGATTGAGCATGCTAGCTAGTTATTTGGGGAAACCTATATGTATACTTTGAAGAAAAGGGTTGGTTTTGCCACATTGTGTGTGAGAATGGATATCTCAAAAGAAACGAAGGATTGCGTTCCTATCTTAAGGTTAGCAAATAAGCATTTACTTAGAGAGGACAGAGTTTTGGTTACATACCAATGAAAACCATTGCTGAACACTCAGGGTAAAGAATGGAAACCTATTAGAAAAATCTTCGCTAGAGGAGACTATTGGGAAGTGATAGGAATAAAAAAGTTTGATTAGGAAGAAAAGAAAGAGGGAGAAAAGAATAACATGTTGTTGAAAATACCGAACCTATTCAGTTGGAAAAAATACTCTTAAAATTAGGGGAAACATTCAAGAAAAAAAATAGTCTAGCTCCAGATAAAAAGATAGAATCAGATCTGATTTCTTTGGTTGATCATAAAAATTCTCAAACAGATAAAGAAAGGAATGAGTTGGAAACTAGTGTTACTATTCAAGATGAAGGAGTCTCTAATCCCTAACAGAATGAACTAAGTTTTCAAAAGGTTGCACTGCCAAATGGTGGACCTCAAGAGGAGCAGTTTAAACAGGTGACTTCTAGGAAAAGCAATAGGAGCTGTAAGAAAGGCTCCAAAGGTAAGGGCAATCTCTTATGATTGTGATAGTATGGAATGTACGTGGAATAAATAACCCTTCCAAGCTTAATATGATAAGGGATTTTGTCCTGACAAAGAAGCCTCAAGTTTCTTGTCTTCTGGAAACTAAAATTAGGGAAACAAATCCAAACAAGTTATGTTGTTTGGGTAGAAAATCGCAGTTTTTAACAAACCACCATAGCCATGCCTATGGTAGGGTTATTATTGCTTATGATGATAGTTCATTAGAGGTGAATGTTCTCGATACAAATTAGCAGTTTATTCACACTAAGATTTACTTCAAGATGGAAAACTTTAGTGTTTTGGCTACTTTTATATATAAATTTAACCTTGGATTTGAAAAGACTGAACTCTGGAATTCTATAAGAAGAATAAAGGCCTTGATAAATTCTCCTTGGTTAGTGTGTGATGACTTTAAAACAACATTGTACATATCTAAAGTAGAAGATAATTATAACTTACATATTTATTCTTATGTATGATTGTATGCAAGAGGTGGAACTCACGGATCTAACATCTGAAGGCCATAGATTCACTTGGTCAAATAAACAAAGTTCAACTTGGCATATCAGGAAAAAGTTGGATAAGGCTTTGGTAAATGTGGATTGGCTATATTCCTTTCCAGGAAGTTCAGCAAAATTCCTAGACCATGGTATTTATGACCATTCTCCTTTAAGGATTGACAACTTGTTCAACTTGGTCAGAATCCTTCATCCATTCAGATTTAACAACTTTTTGAAAATTATGGAGGGTTTTCATGAGGAAATATTATAGAGTATGATTACTTGGGACAAAACAGTATATTTGCCTCCAAAAGTTTAAGGCTATCAAACAAGAACTGAAATCCCTTAATCCAAAAAGAGGACAAAACCTTTCAAAGGAAATTGATAAGGCTAGAGATAAATTATCAACTATTCAGACCTCATTGGCAGATAGTCCTACAGATGACTCACTAGCCACGGCTAAAAAGGAAGCTTTAAAGGAATATTTGCAACTGGTAGATAACCAAAGCTCACTATTGAAGTAGAGATCCAAAGTTAATCGGCTAAAGGAAGGAGACAGATGTACTAAATTCTTCTTCAACTCAATGCAAGCTAGGAAGAATATAAACAGAATCACCTTTATTAAAACTGAAAATGGAGAGGTTGTGGTTGGACAAGAAGGAATAGCTAAGGAAGCTATTAGCTTTTACAAGAACCTTCTAGGCTTAGTAACTTCCCCTCCTGACTTAGGAGATGACATTAGAAAGTTTATCACAGCAAGAATTCCTAAACATATGGTTTCCTTATCAATTAGGCCTATTACAGACCAAGAATAGAAAGGGTGGTGTTTGACATGAATGGTTGTAAAGCTCTAGGCCCTGATGGCTTGAATGATTTCTTCTATAAAAAAAACATGGAATACTGTAGGGGGAATAGCAAAGGAGGCAGTCCATGATTTCTTCCAAAAAGGGGCACTGCTAAAGGAGATTAAAAAGACTTTTCTTTGTTTAATCCCTAAAAACTCAAATCTGTCCTATTGGAGTGAATTCATACCTAATTCTTGAACAAATGTTCTCTATAAGATTATTGCAAAGATTTTGGAAAACAAGTTGGAGGAGGTTCTACATTTTCTCATTAGTGATAATCAAGGAGCTTTTATGAAGAATAGGGATATTGGGGGCAATATTCTTATAGTGAGCTATTGAAAGGGTATAACCACAGGAAAAGTGCTTGTAATTGTACCATCAATGTGGACTTACATAAAGTTTTTGATAGTGTGAATTGGAGCTTTTTGCTACAATCTATGAAGTTCATGGAATTCCCTCACAGGTTCTTAAGGTGGATTAGGGAATGCATTACTACTACATCTTATGGAATTTTGATAAATGGGAGCCCTACGGAGTTGTTTAAAGGCAAAAAAGGACTTAATCAAGGGGATCCTCTGTCACCTTACCTATTCTTAATTTGTATGGAGGTTTTCACTCAAATGCTGAAATATAACTCTTCTAAGGACCCAGACTTCAAATACCATTCCAAATGTAAGAAGATTTCACTAACTAGCTTCTGTTTTGCAGATGACCTCATACTCCTAAGCAAGGTGAATGTCCACTCAATCTCTCTACTGATGAACACTCTTAATTCTTTTAAAGAGATCTCAAGGTTGAGTATTAACCTTCAAAAGAGTTACTTCATGTATCAAAAAGTGCCTCTCACCTCTCAAATGCTTTTACTGTAGTAATTGGAATAGAATTAAAGGAGCCCCATCTCCTTTATTTGGGAATTCCTATCTCATCTAGAAGACTAAAGTTTTGTAAATGTATTCCTCTAATCGAAAAAATTCAAAAAAGATTGGGTTCATGGATTAATAGAGCTCTATCCTATGGATGGAAACTTTAACTCTTAAAGTCAGTTATTTCATCAATGCAAACTTATTGATGCTCCTATCTTTTTCTTTCTAAAAGGCTTACCAAAACCATAGAAAGAATGATGAAGCAGTTCCGATGGGGAAATAAGAATGGAGAGAAAGGGAAAGCAAAAGTCAGCTGGAAGAGTATCTATCAACTAAAAGAAGAGGGGGGATTGGGTTTGGAATCAATAACCATGAAGAACAGGTTACTTATGACCAAGAGAATCTAGAAAATCCTTAGTGATAAGTAGTCAGTGTGGATCAAATGGATTCACATTTACATATTAAAAGATGGGAGTTTTTGGGCTCTAAGACTCAAGGACAGTTACACTTGGTTCTTTAACCAAATTCTAAAAATGAAGGATGAAGTACAACAAAGCATTTCTTATCAAATAGGGATTGGAGAAAAATTTTCCCTATGGCATGATAATTGGACTAGGCAAGGAGTATTATTTCAAAATCAGCTAGCAAGAACCCTACTGGTAAGGTTTCCTATGAATACTAAGCTCAAAGAAATAATCACAAATAGAAGATGGTCACCATCAATTGAAGAAATTAGACTTCTATCCATTCCATAGTTCATAAGTCTTGGAGAAAGGGATACTTATCTATGGAAAGGGATTCCAGTTTCAGAAATAATGTTAAAGGAAGCTAAAAAATTAAAGGAATTGATAACTAATAGAGTGGGATGGTACTCTATGGTATGGAATAAGGTTCTTAGACCTAAAACCAGCTTTCTTCTCTGGTTAGTAATGTTGAACAAACTCAGCACAATGGACAGACTGCAATTCCTGCCCTTCTCAAAGATATGTATTCTACGTAATCTAAAGGAAGAAACAAAGGACCATTTGTTCTTTAAGTGCAATTTCTCTAAAGAAATTTGGGCAAAAATCTCAAGACTCAATGCTGCTGATCCAATTTCGATCAAACTCTATGATGTACTACTGGAGTTACCCCATCTACAAGTTTCTAATTTGATAGAGAAGTTATCTCACAGTTGCTACTTGCACTCAAGCAATCTAGAAGGAAAGGAACTACAAAAGGTTTGAACAAAAGTCAACTACCCTACTCTCTATTATAAAGCTTATTATAACTAGCATAAAAGAACAACTTATTCTAAATCAGTTGAACTCTCACTGTAGCAGAGGAATAGCTCTCACATGGAGAATCTAGTCCCCGCTCCTTATTACTTAGTAAAATCATAACTAGAGTTCAACCTAAAATATAGTTTAGAAATCAAGACTACAGTCATTCATTTAAGAATACAATTACAAATCATGCCCTTACAAGGTAGAGCAGATCAGGACTTACCTGTCGAAAGCCGAGCAATACCCCCTTTCCCCTTCTCAGCCTTCATCATAGATACCCTATGTCAAAATGAAGGGACGCAATGAGCACAAAATAGCATAAAAGAGATTCCTACCTGAAAAAGAATCCTCATAGCGAATCTCTAACTCCTTTGATTAGCCATGTCTGGAGATTTAAGGAATAAGATTATTCGTGCACTAAATCGCTAAGAAACATAGTGATCCTTAAGAAGAGGCTTACCTGAGTACAAATCCATTGAACGTGGATAAGGAAGGAGAAGAAGAGAGGAACACCCACATCGCCACCCTTGCTAGCTGAGTTACACGTCGCTCCTATCCGAATCGAGAAGCTTCTAAACGAGTTCAGAAAGTAGAAACAGTTATTCCCTAATAGGACAATGATACTCGAGGCTTCCTCCTAATGCGTTGTCATTTTTGTATTAACGATATAGCTTTGGCTTGGTCTTTATGTTGTAATTTTAGTATTAATAGAATTGTATCAGTGTATTACGGGGTCTTTATGACAGAACTCTTCTTATGCTAGCCCTTAATTCATTAATGTTTTTTTAATTTCTAAAAAAAAGAGTTTGAGCACACGTAATCGATGACCTATCGTTAATCTTGATAATTTTTTTAAAGAAATAATTTTTATTAAGTGTTTAATAATAAAAAAGGGTTTGGTTTGATTTTGTGACAGACCTCTTCTTATGCTAGCCCTTAATTCATTAACATATTTTTTAATTCTCAAAAAAACTGCTTGAGCACACGTAATCAATGATCTATCATTACTCTTGATAATTTTTTAAAGAAATATTTTTTATTAAGTGTTTAATAATAAAAAAAGGGTTTGGTTTGATTTAAGCTTAGTCACATCACATGTCACATTTACAGTTTCAGAAGAAGCAAGCAATTAGGGAATGATGTTAGGACCGTTTTATAATCTTGTTTTATTACCAAAAAAGAGGTCGAATAAATAGAAATTCCCAGCAGTATAACATTAAACTACATAACAGTGAATTGAAGATTGTACAACAATCAAACATAAAGAAGACTCGTACATACTAATCAATATCCATTAGAAGAACACAAGACATAATGATATGATATTAAGCATCAGACCAGAAAATCTCCATTCCACCTCGCTTATCTGAAGGAACCCCAAGTGCCTCCCAAACTGCTTTAGACGCATCGACGATGTTGTTGTTGCATGGAGGCTGATAGTCATGATCAGAGTCACAGCCCATTGTAGAGTCACACTCATCCACCACTTTAGCCTTCACACTCCTCCCATTTCCATGGATTTTAATATACTTCAAGCACCTACTCCTGTTATCGAACCACCCTGTCGAAAGTGCCACCACCGGTTCATGGTCTGGATGGTATTGGTTATCGCATTCCGACGGACCACCGCCGTCTCCTCCCTTCTGAAAGCTGTTCAGTGTGAGAGTTGCCTTGGTGTGTCCGGAGACTGGAGGTGAACATTTGTAAATGGGGTAGAGCTTGTTTTGAACACAGCAATCAGAGTCATTCTCTCGGTTACACTGTCCTGGAGGTGGTTTTTTGCCCCTTATCTTACCACTAGGGTTGCAAGTTGCAGACTCAACAAAAGAAAAACTTTGAACAACGAAGAAGATGAGGAAGAAGAGAGCAAGAGAAAGATTCTTCATCCTCCCGTTCTTCTTGTATTGTTGTTTAATATTCAAGAAACGTTTGGTTCGTGAAGAAACCTGAAATGGTGCAATCCCTTTTATAGAGACGATTTGAGCTACTCATATCACACAGTTGCAGAAGAAGCAAGCAAGTAGAGAATGATGTTAGAACAGTTTTATGGTCTTGTGTTCTTCCTCAAAACAATCCAATTGTCCATATATTAAGGTGGTAAGTGTGGACAAAAATGGAGTCGTGTGTGCCTCAATGTGTGTATCTGTTGATAAATTGTTCATCATCTTTGAGCCATAGTTTTGTCCTTACAATGAGTTTGTTTAATCGGTTAATTGAAATAACATACGTACGTTGTGTGGGCTTATCCTTAGATATGATGTAATGGAGGACCATTTGTTTTTTAATCTTCAAGAGAGAGTAAAGGAGACAAAAATAATGGTACGCGTGCATGAAGTAAAAAAAAAGATGAAGTTAAAAGTTTTTCCAAAATAGTTTAAAAGGATCAACCGGTATTAGAATATTATAAAATCGGTTAAAAAAAGAATAAAATTGAATAATTTGAAAATGATTGAAAAAGATTGTCTTTATAAAAAATTAATGTTTAATTGAAAAAAGACAATTAAATACAAATTAATTAGTTTCTTTTCGCTCATAAAAAATGATTAGTTTATGAAAATTTGCTAATTAATTAATAAACTGGTCGATTTTCAACAACAAAAGCTATTAAACTAAATCAAACTAAAAAATTAAAAATTGAACTGAAAAATTAGCCGATTCAAATTTTTATTGTTAAACGGGTCGAATCAGTTTAGTTTTTAAAACATTGATTTTACCTTCTACAAATTATTAAAAAAACGTAATAAATTATTTTTAAATTTTTTATGGATAGTGCATGAGATTATTGTTAACATTTGTACAAATTTTCAAATATTGAATTTTTTTTAGAATAACAATTTAATGTAGTCAAGTTTTAAAACTAATTGGATATGTAAACACACATTCTAATAAGTTGTGAAATTCTAAGATTTTCAATTTTTAAAGTACGTAAGTCCCAAAGTTTTAGACGAATTTGAAAGACAGAGTTTTTAATACAATTATTTTTTATGAATTTTCCAAAGAATTTGTTTCGTAACTTTTTCTTAGCTTAGTACTTTAAAAATTCTGATTACATTATATAAGCATAATTGTTGGTATCTTTGAGGCAAAAGAATGGTATAGATATCTTAGTTGTCAAGGAACTCATACATTATGATGTGAAGATAAAGAGAATCAATGATAATTTTTCTTTAAAGATTATGGTGAAAATTGTTGTTTTCAATGTAGTTTTGCTTATACACCCCAAGCAGAGTTAGAAGAACAGCTTAAACGTCAATTCTAGGAAGAATTACATGAGATGATTCAACAAATCTCCCCTAAAGAGAAATTTATTTTAGGTGAAGACTTTAATGACTATATAGAGACAACCTCGGATGAGTATTCTTGTGCCTATGTGGGTTTTGGGTGTGGAAATAGGAATAACAATGGAATTACTTTGTTAGATTTTTTGGTAGCATTTGATTTGATGATAGTCAGCTCTTTCTTAACCAAAAAAAAGGAGCATCTGGTAACTTCTAGTAATATAACTATGAAAACTTATATGGACTACTTCCTTATGAGGGGAAGCTATCAACCAAGTTATAAGGATTGCAAGGTGATACTTAACACATACTTATCAACTCAGCATATATTACTAGCTATAAATCTCATAACTAAGGGTTAGAGGATGAAGAAAAGTTTTCGGAGGTGTACTAGAGTTAAATGGTATAATCTAAAAGGAGATATTGTGAAACAATTTAATAATAGAATAATATATGAAGAAGCATAAAACTAGAAGGAGATATTAACTAGGTGTGGGAGGGAGAGGCAACTCTTTTGAGGAATGCAACTAAGGAGATCTTGGAATGTAATTTTGGAGATCTTGGAAATTTCTAAAAGACCTAAGGGTAGTGGTAAGAAGGAGTTTTAATAGTGAAATGAAATTGCCCAAAATAAGGTGAAAATCAAGAAGGATGCTTATAAAGCTCAATTAGATAGTTATATGGATGAAGAAAAGGTAGCCAATATAGTAAGTTACAAGGTAAAGCAAAAAATATAATCTTAGATGTCAAAAGTAGATCATACGAGAACTTATATCAACGAGTGCAAATTAAGGATAGAGCAAAAGATATTTTTTAAGTTAGAAAAAACTAAGAAACAGAATGTGAGGGACTTCAATAAAGTTCGTTATATAAAAGATTAAGTAGGATGGGTGCTTGTAGATGAAAATGGCATCAAGAGAATATTACAAAATTACTTTTATAGGCCTTTTAATGATGAAAAAGATAATATTTCTTTGGGTGATCTTAGCACTTCTAATTATTATTGTAACTTTACTTTTTACCAGCATATCATAAGAGAAGAAATTAGAGGATCTTTGAGGAATATGAAGAGTGTGAGTGTAGTATGACCCGATAAGATACTCATAGTGAAGTGGAAGAGCTTAAAAGAAGAGGACCTTATTTGGTTAGCCAAACTTTTTAATATGATCCTCAAATCTACCAAAATGTCAAATGAGAGGAGACTTAGAACACTAATCCCTCTCTACAATAGCAAAGGAGACATTCAAAGTTGTTAATAACTATATAAGCACTAAACTACTAGATCACACTATGAAGTTATAGGAGAGAGTGATTGAGAAGAAAATGAGAAATGGTACACCAATATCACAAAACCAATTATGTTTCATGTCAGGAAGATCCATGACAGAAGTCATACACTTCCTTAAATGATTAATAGAATATTATAAGGATAGATAGAGGGACATGCATACAGTTTGCATTAATTTAGAGAAGACTTATAATAAGGTACTTAAGAATGTCATGTGGAGGTGTCTAAAAGCTAAGAAAGTTCCTTTTGAATATACAGGTTATTAGAGATATATATGAAAGTGGTAAGACTAGAGTAAGATTGATAGGAGGAGATACAACAAATTTTTCTATTGATACTAGGCTACACCAAGGATCCTCGTTAAGCCCCTCCCTATTTACAGTAGTTATAAATGAGCTTATCAAGAATATCTAAGGAGATATGTCTTTGTATATATTATTTGTTGATGACATTGTTTTAGTGGATGAAATAAAAGAAGGTGTGTTAATAACAAGCTAGAACTTTGGAGAGATATGTTAGAGACAAAAGGCTTTGAAGTGAGCAAGATTAAGATTAACTATTTAGAGTATAACTTTTTGAGTCGTATGGTTGCATTTGATGTAGAGGACAAGATTGGTACTGAAGTTATACCACATAAAATTTGTTTTAAGTACCTTAGATCTATTATTCAAAGTAGTCACAAGATAGAAGATGACATATTTCACTATATAAAATTAGAGTTGTTAAAATGGAGAAGCATCTCAAGGGTTTTATTTAACAAAAAGGTACTACTCAAGCTATAAGGTAAATTCTACCGTTTAGCTATTAGTTCAGTCATGCTCTATTGGGCAGAGTATTGATCTATCAAACAAGCACATAGTCATAAGTTAATGATAACGGAGATAAGAATGCTCCATTGGATGTGCAACTTTACAAAAGAAGAGATAAAATCATGAATGAAGTGGTAACATTAATAGAAAAAGTAGAGAGACAAGGTTTAAGTGATTCAAACATATTATAAGGAGACATCCTGGTGCCCTAGTGAGAAAATGTTAGAAGATTGTAATGAGAGATTATAAGAGAAGAAAATGAAGGTATAAGAAAAATTGAGAGAGGTGATCAAGAATAACATGACCCTATTTTATCAAAGACTTGGCCCTTAATAAGAAACTTTAGCAAATTATGATACAGATAGAGGACCTATATAAAGAGTTCTTTCTCTTTTTATAAGTTTTTAAACATTTTTCTTTGATTTTCATTTTTTTTAGTTAGCTTAAACACTTTTATTTGTATCACTTGTTCCTTAGTTAATCTATTTATTTATTTATATTTTTAATTGTTTATTTATTTTATTTATTGTTTGTTTATTTATTTATTTACTTACTTACTTTTATATTATTCCAACTTTGACTTTGACTTTGACTTTGATTTTGATTTTGATTTTGATTTATTTTATTTATTCAACTATATGTTTATGTATTTATCTATTATTTTATTTCAACCGTTTTTATTTTGTCAAATAAAATGGAGAAGTATCTCAAGGGTTTTATTTAACAAAAGGATACTACTCTGAACTAGAAGGTAAATTCTACCATTTAGCTATTAGTTCAGTCATGCCCTATTAGGTAGAGTACTGATTCATCAAATAAGCACATAGTCATAAGTTAATGATAAGGGAGATAAAAATGTTCTATTGGACGTGCAACTTTACAAAAGAAGAGATAAAGTAATGAATGAAGTGATAAGAGACATGTTGGGGGGTGGCTAACATAGATAGAAAAATAAGAGAGACAAAGTTTAAGTGGTCCAAACATATTATGAGGAGACATCCTGATGCTCAAGTGAGAAAATGTTAAAAGATTGTACTTAAAGGACTATAAAAGAAGAAGATGGAGATCTAAGAAAAAACTGAGAGAGGTTATCAACAATAATATGACCCTATTTTACCAAAGACCCTATTTTACCAAAGACTTGGCCCTTAATAAGAAACTTTAGCAAACTATGATATAAATAGATGACCTACATAAAGAAGTCTTTCTCTTTTTACAAGTTTTTGAACATTTTCCTTTAATTCTTATTTTTTCAATTAGCTTAAACACTTTTATTTGTATCACTTATTCCCTCGCTATTCTATTTATTTATTTAATATTTTTAATTGCTTATTTATTTTATTTATTGTTTGTTTGTTTGTTTATTAACTTACTTTTATATTATTCTAACATGGACTTTGCCTTTGATTTTGATTTTGATTTATTTTATTTTATTTATTCAACTATATGTTTATGTATTTATCTATTATTTTATTTCAACCGTTTTTAAACTACTTTTTTTTCTTGTAAGTCTATCAGAAACACTCACTTTATTAACTAAGAGTAAGGTTGTGTAGTTGTGAACCTCCTCATATTCTATATATCAACGAGATTCCTAGTGAAACATTATTAATGTTGTTGTTGTTGTGTTGTATTTTTATAAATTAATGTAAATGGTATAAACGTGAAGATTTCTACTATGAAGATTTAAATGGACTTAAGTGTAAGTTTTTAAAGTTAAATTTAAAATAATTTCTAACAAAAGAGATGAACAAGTTATCGAGTTATACGAGATTAGCATATTATAATCCTTAGTCTTATAATAAACTTGAATGGTTAAACATTGTTATTAGATAATCTGGGCCGTTCCTATAATTTTATAGGTCCTGGGCGAAATTAAAAAAAAAAGGCCACAATAAATTGACAATATACTTAAGTTTACATATTTGTATGAAACATAAATGACTCAATTTATAAGTTTACATAACCAACTAAATGTTAAATGAACATAACACTAATAAATACACAAAGGATCATAATTTATGAAAAACAAAAAATAAAAATATATTAAAAATCAGAAAATTTACCTTTAAATTATACTTAGAGCTCATAAGACAAAATCGTAAAATTTTTTGCTGCTAATTTTTAAGTTGGAGTACTTTAAATATATATATTGATAAAAATAAAACAATTAGAAGGTACAAGTATAATTTAATATTATAAGCATTAGGACCACAAATTTACCTTTACTTTAAATTTTTTTGTGTTATAATGTTATATTATAACGTTATAGTCATTAAATGACTATAACGTTATAGTTATCTATACTTCATGGCGTTAACGTTGTAGCCATCTACAACGTTAAAGCACTTCATGGCTTATAGCCATTAAGTTACTTAAAGAGGGGCCAAACGAATTCCTAATTGGAATTATAGGATCTCTTTTAATTGATTTTTTATTATATTTTGATATTTTATATAGTTGAATGGATCCATTTGAAAACAACTGGATAAGGAATCTTTTGATTCGGAATCATAGGAGGATAAGTAGATGTCATGGATGATGAACACTCGTATTTTCAATAAGACCAAGACTATCTATTGATTTACCTAGCCTACACCTATATAGAAACTTATTAATAGACGAAATCTTATGAAAAATATTCTTCTTCATATTCCTAGGAAGTGTGAGAAGAAATGGAAATGATAAGAAGATATTGGAACATTAATTTAGAAGAGATGCTCGAAGCAATAGTTCATTTTGGTCATGGTACTAGAAAATGATTTCATAAACCTAAATTCAAACTAAACTACAGGAGAAATATGATAAATGAGAAAAGCTCTACTTTTGGTCAGTTGTAGGCGAGGAGGGATTCGAACCGTCGATATCGTGGTTCGTAACCACGTGAATAATCTTCAAATCAATTTGAAATAAAATGGATGTGATAAAATAGAACGAAGTTTAATTTGAATTACGTAATTTCAAATTGGCATAATTAGTACTTTTAGTTAATACTTAAAAAATAGGTTAATTAATTTTAAAACCTCATTTAAGACTATATTAGATTTTAAAACCTCAATCAAATTAGATTGAATTTATTACTAATTCGATATGATCCAATCTTTCGTGATGCTAATTAAGTCTATCTCGAACTCAGATCGTTTAAAATTATGTTATTTTAAAAAAATTCCTGTTAATTTAATTTCAATAAAAAATTTGACCAATTTAAACATGATTTATTAATTTTGATTTAATTAATTTGGCTCCTTCTGTCGACCCTATTATAAACTTATTATATATAAAAAAAGTCAATTTTTTAATTATAACCTAATTTGACCCTTATCATTTAAAAAATTCAAATTTAATTTTAGCGTGGGAAATTTAATATAATTAAACTTCTGTTAATTAAATGCCACTAATGTAAGACTTTATAATTATAAAATATTAAGCAAAAAGACATACCACTTGGATTAAAAAATAACTTTGTTAATTTTCTATTTATTAAAATATATTTTCAAAATGATTCATTAAGAATCCATTTAACATTCTGAGAACGTTAAATTTAAATTTAAACACTATAAACATTAAGATTTTATAATTCTTGATAAACACTTTAAAATTTAAATTATTCTTTTAGCCCATATTAAAAAAATATAAGTATAGCGTTAAAAATAGTCAGTCATTTAGTACTCTTAATATCAAATTCTGACTTCTATTCATGCACTACACGTCCGTGAAGATTACGTTGAACTTCCTTATTTGTGCTTGATCCACGAAATAACAGAAAACCTTGCGTTACAAGTAACCTCAAAACTTGTAACCCTTCAAATCTTATGTACCCTATAGCTCGTAAAGAAGACAAGCAGACAAGAACCGGTAATTTCGGTTAGGATACAACCGTCATACACCAAAGTCAAAGAGATCTATGGTCGGAAGCAACATGGTAAGAACTGAAGACACAAGTCATTAGAAAACTATCCGCTTTGAAGTCACCAAAACCTTTAACAAAATGTCATCTATCTAGTTTGGTTCGATAATGGATTATTTCAGAAAAGAAAAACATGTCCGGTTGAATAAACAGCACTAGAAAATTTTCAACTAAAAGGTTGACGAAGCTACAAGATGTTGCTGGTCTTTTGCCAATGAGAATCCAAAGATTAGATTCAAAAGGTGCTGAAACAAGAAAATTGATATGTACACTGCTTGTACATAAGACAATCAATCATCAACCACGCATTAAGTCGATGTCGACGTGAGCATTACGCATGTCGACCGATTGTGAACCCGGCCACACACCAACTGATGATGTTGGAGTGAGATTCTGGGTTGGTGGAACACTGCTTTGAGTTACTGAGTTTTCGACGGCTGGACGGTCAGGTTCTCGGGGACCTTCTGATCCTTCCCCTCTCTTGCTCTTTGGTTTTGAGCCACCCCATAGGAAACTTCCAACTATTACCTAAGATTCAGACATCAACAGATAAATGTATATAACGCTAAAGTTGTTACATTCATCTGAACTCTATCATGGCACAAGAATATGCATCGATTATTGAGAAGAATAATCGTATATTAGCAGCTCGCATTTGATAGTCCCATCTTTAAGGTTTGCAATTATGTATTAACAATGCAAGTCTTACTGAGGATTACCTGCACAGGGCTTGCTGCAATAAGCACTCCACCAACTCCCCCACCAATAACACGGCCGTCGGGACTTGCAAGGGAGACACTCAACCCTCCAGTTCGATTGCGGGAGCTGCCACTTCCGGTAAGCAAATAAGAGCCTGACAAACATAAAATCTCGAAGCGCCCCTGCAAAACACCAAATAGTCCCTAACTTTTTTCCCGACTTCATCACAGAACAGTGAAGTAACAGATAATCAGAACATAAAGAAAAGAAGCTTAACCCATCAAAGTAAAGAAAATCCAAAAATCTTGGTGGGAGTTGTGAGATTTGGGATGGCAATTTTTGGCCCATGGGCCAGAGCCAAGTCTAGGCCTAGGCCCCTAGGCCTAGGCAAACTCGAGGTCCAATTATTTTAAGCAAAACAACATCATTTTACGGCCTCGGGTAAGCTTAGGTCTAAGCAACCCAAACCCTGATCTAATTAAAAACATAAATTATTCTAATTTTTACTTTTAAAAAAACTTGACAGGGGATGGCCCATGGCCATCTCTACGTGAGATTGTTGGTTAACTATTTAAGAAGGTGGTTGACTTCAGAAAAAGCAAATATACACTGTATTCCGAAGGGCCTGCATGCCTCCCTGTTTTACGAATATGGGGAGCAATACAAAGTATGCACGATTTCAACCTAGAGTGGGTCCAAAAGGGCAAATGGGAGACAAACAAACAGAGAAGATTGTCGAGCATTCATGGCATAGATATCTTTAAAGATAAGGACGAAGATTAAAGAACTTGAAGTCCCCTGGCATACATGGAATTCTCTAATCAAATAACAAAGTGGACTCTTTTGAAGACTAACCCAGTTAGTAGAAGTACATGAGAATGAAACAAGTTGCCAAACCTCATATGTGACAGTGCCTCCCGATGTTGATGGCTGCCGAAGAGTAACAGTAGAGACTGCACCGTTTGCTGACAGTATGCATATAGCCCTTGGCCCCTGCTGTGAGAATGACATTATTTTTGTCGCGATATCCTACAGGAGAAGTTACCGATCCTTAGTACTAAGGTGTACAAAAGCATGTTAAGATGCATTTGCTCATCCTAATATCCTAGCATTTGTTCTTTCTAAATCTTTTCAATTAGCACCCATATGTGATGTATCATCATACTAGACAAATCTACAAGACAGATACATCGGAATAAACAAATTAGCACCAATCCTACATCTATCCAATATAGCAGAATTACAAATCCATAAAACTAACACATAAGAAGAAAACACAGCATACTTCTCCAACAGCAATGGTGATGATGTGAGGGGTAAAACCAATTCCAGCTGAACCAGAGAGCCATTCACCTAGCAAGACCGTTAAAATTTTATCACTCGAATACCAAACAGTTCAAATTCAGAAATCGGCAAGTATCAGTTAGTCAATAGAAGTATAATAGATACAGCTGTAGTTCCTAAAACATAGAGGTCCTTTATTCCAAGTATTGGTGTATGACATAGATGTCCAGGGGAATTAAAAATGGCACAACTTCGGATTGGAGCTTCAGTAAGACAACATGAAATGGTGAAGTATATAATTTTATCTCCTCGTTGAACTTAAATAATCATTTGTAAGCCCAATTCAGTCCAAAAAATCTCCCTAGAAGGGTTTAATGCCATGAAAACTATTTGTAATAATCAAATCCTACACTAGCCCAAGAAGAAGAAGGAACTTAAAATCATATGCCCAAAAGAAGATTTTGTGGCCTGAAAAGGATTAGAGTCCAAGTTGCTGATATACTATTGCTTGACGATACTGTAATCTATATAAAACACACCAAATCTTAACAATTTCCCAATATGGACGTCCTTCATGTTCCAAATAACACATCTTGTATATACCTTGGGATGTCTTTGGTTGGAATGGATTCAGGAGTTTCCTAATCATGGCATTTTCAGCTTAAAATACGTAAAGATTACGTACTACAAAAGATCCAAATCTAACTGAAAAAGTGTGTATTACCAAGGTTTCTTGATTCATCAAAGCTATACAAGGTTTAATCTTTTACAATCCCACCTAAAACGAGACAAAGAAGATAACTTTTACCAGATGTCTTACCGAGAGAACTTAGTTGTTGTTTCCTCCCACTCCCCGGAGGCCGGCCTCGGCCACGCTTCTGGGTCGGTGTGATTGTACCAGGATGAGTAGACAATGAAGGTGACAATGCCAATGAAACACTCCCATCTGGTCCGTATTTTCGAGGCCTTCCACGTTTCCTCTTGACAGGCTCACCGGAGGGTAGAACAGCCGATGTTGCACCAACGTTAACACCGTGAGACGACATTGCTGTTGAAGGCTCCATTGATACTGTTTGTCCAATTGAGGTTGATCCAATGTTCGGTTGGAAAGGTAAAGTTGCATTAGACAAAAGGTTCATGCTCGACGAGACATTTATGCCGGCCTGTGTCCCTGAACCAGACCCAGCCATGCCCCTCTGCTGCATATAGAACGAAGCAGAACCAGATATCGCCATAGCGTCTCGTGGATCCATGCATTTACTAAAGTTGGAATCTTTTCTTTTTTAACAAGATTTGGAAATTCAGACAAAATCTACCGCACCCCAAAATCTTAGCTTTTGTGGATATATATAACACAGATCCTGAAGATAAGAAAGGGTATGTAAAACCCTAATGAGTAAGTTGACTCTCGAAGACCGACTGTTCTTCAATTCAACCCAAGGTGAGTGTGAAAAGGTGATTCCTTACAAGAACAGTGGATTACAGGTGAAGTAACTTAAAACACAACCGAAAATCTTCAGAAAACTTGGAGGTTTCGCCGGAAAAGAACTAGTGAAAAACGAAACTAGATTCGAAAAATAGAGAAAACACAGACAAAATGAAACAAACAGATAATAACCGAATCCCGAGAATGTTGAGCAACCAAGACAAGGTCGAGGAAGATAGGAAAAAAAAGAAAAGAGGAAATGAAAATCAAACTCAAACTCAAACAAAAGACAAAAATGCAAGCTATTTTTACAGCTTACCAAACGAAACCGCAAGAAACAACAAAAAAGGCTTCGTTTTGAAGATAAAGTACTCAAAAACAGGTCCACAATCTCACCAACCCATCACTCCAAAGACCTTAAACAGCAAGCATCTTCCCAAGCCAACAATCCAAACCCTTCAAAACCCAACAACAAAATCAAAAAAAAAAAAACCCTCAAGTGTTGCCAACTGAAAGAGGCGCTCAAAACCCAATTCTCGGTTTCTCAAAACCAAATTTCCAAAATGCCAACCCCCCCACTTCACTACACCTCTCTGCAAAAAGCTCGAAGCTTGGAAGCCAGAAACAGAGAAATCATTCAACTCACAGCAAAGAACAGAGTTAAAAATCCAACACTTTGCTGCTGCTGCTGCTGCTGACACACCCTCCCCTCTCTCTCTCCCCCCTCCCGAACCAGCTAATGACAGCAATTTAAAGGTCAAACATTTTGACCGAGAATTAAAGATGGCAACTGGGAAGTGTACAGAAAGCTAATCGAAACAACAGAGCTCAAAAAGTGTGAACTCATTACTCACAAAAAGCTCATCAACACACAAAAACTCCACACACACTCACACACATACCCAAGAATCCATATGCTAAAACTAAAGCCTCTCTTTTTCCCATTCCTTTTTCATCATTATCCAGCTATAGCATTAGAGATTTTTCTCTTTCTCTAAACCACCAAACTTTATATATCAGAAAAAAGAAGATATAGATAAAGAGAGGGAACTCCAAAAACACACAAAATAAATAATAATAATAATATAAATAAATAAAGAGAAGTGGATAATACTGAAAATATCTTACTAACTTATGTTTTCTAGTTATTTAGATAAAATCGTTACTCATATTAACTCTTATCTTATAATAATTAGTCACATGGCCTTTTTAGCATATTTATAAATAACTATCTTAATTTTTAATTTTTGATTTTCAAGGCGCGTGCACATACAGCGCGTGACCCTCAAAAAGCGTAAACCTTTATTTTGCATGTGACTTTTCTCTGTTGCCACTAACTCTGACTCTGTGGTACTCATCAATCCCTTCAAAAAATATCTAAACAGGACAAATGATAATGTCACCCCTCCCCGCACCTAAACCCCCCTCACCCGCATCCCCCCTCGTAAATTACTATATATTTAAATTTCCTACGAATATTTAATTCCCGCTTTTCGAAAAAGTGCTAATTATTTATTATTATTGAAATATTTAAATATAAAGTCAACCCTTTTTTAATCGGGTCAACGTGATATAAGGTTGCATGGGGCTGGGGGGGATTTATTTATTATTATTTTATTTGAACAGAATCTTGTAAATTGAAATTAGGGTTTTTTTATTTCTTGAAAAACATGATTTTGTGACAAAATTGGGTAATGTCGCAACTGATTAATGAGAAACTGTCAAATTTTGCAGTTTTTGATGATCTGCAAAAGAGTGTTTTTCACGTGAGTTTCTTCATTTTGATTTTGTGTTAATTCTGAAATTTTGATCTTATCTTTTACAAGTGCAGGAAAGTCTATCCTGTTTGTTGATAAACTGAAGAGGTTGTTAAACAATTATATGTGCAGATTATATACATTAAAAAAACAACAAGTTAATCCTTCCAAATTACAATAGTTAGGACAACCCCGTCTTATCCGACTTAACCCGAAATTAATACCCAAATTAATATGTCAATCAATATTTTTAAATTCGGACCAGATATTAAATTAGTAGGATAAAAAATTTAAGGTAAAGTTAAATCAGTAAAACAAAAATTTTAATTGATAGTAAAATATTATTAACCCGTAAATAGAATTGAAAATTTTAAAATATAATTAAAAGAAATTATCTATCTAATTTGAAGCTTAATTAAAAAATTATTAAATAGAAATTAATTGATTTATTTTGATTTATGAAAAATTACTACTTTACAAAAATTGATCAATTAATTAATATACTGATCAGTTTTGACAATAAAAGTTATTAAAGTAAATTAAACCGAAAAGTTAAAAACTAAATTAAAAAATTGAATAGTTGATATTATTATTGTTGTTGTGATTTAAGATAAGAAATTTAAGATAAAGTTAAACCGGTAAAACAAAAGGTTCAATTAATAATAGAATATTATAAGCTTGACTAAAATGAATAAAATTAAAAAATTTAAATTATAATTAAAAGAAATTGTCTATATATTAAAGAATTTGAAGTTTAAATAAAAAATGTTAAATAGAAATTAATTGATTTATTTTTATTTATGAGAAATTACTATTTTACAAAAAAAATGAATAATTAATTAATAATCTAGTCAATTTTTTTTAATAAAGGTTATTAAAATAAATTGAATCAAACAGTTAAAAATTAAATCAAAAAATTGAACGGTTCAAAATATTTACAGATGAACCGGCTAAACCGGTTGAGTTTTTTAATCATTAATATCGTGTTTTGGTTCATAACTAAATTTAAGTCTCAAAATCTAATTTTTATTATATTGTTTAATTTATTTGCACGTAATTTTTACGTATCTTATTATTTTTATTGTTATTGTTATTGATGTTATTGTTGTTATTATTATTTAAGATAAGAGATTTAAGATAAAGTTAAAACGGTAAAATAAAAGGTTTAGTTGATAGTAGAACATTATAAACCCGACTAAAGTGAATAAAATTAAATACTTTAAAATATGATTAAAATAAATTGTTTATATATTAAAGAATTTGAAGTTTAACTAAAAAAAATTGTTAAATAGAAATTAATTGATTTAATTTGATTTACAAGAAATTACTAATAAACTGTTCAATTTTTAACAACAAAAGATATTAAAGTAAATTGAACCAAAATGTTAAGAACTAAATCAAAAATTTAAACGATTTAAAATATTTACGAATAAACTGGCTAAACTAGTTGAGTTTTCTAATCATTAAAATCGAGTTTTAGTTCATAACTAAATTTAAGTCTCAAAATCTGTTTTTATTCTATTATTTATTTTATTTGCAAGTAATTTTTATGTATCTTTATTATTATTATTGTTGTTGTTGTTGTTGTTGTTGTTATTTATATGGTATATTAGAAACAATCTCTCTACTAATCAAGGATAAGACTGTTTACTTTTATATCTCTCCAAACTCCACATTAAACGAGACTTCTACTAAATTCTTAATGTTAAAACCATCATTATTTTATTTTAATTTCATAAAATAACATTATTTTAGAAATGATTCGAGCCAGGGTGTTGACCGGTCTAATTTTGCTCATTTCTAATCTTAATCAAGAGCTCTCTTTCTTAAAATAATCAATTAAAATTTTACTTTTATTCCTTAAATTAGTGTTAAACTTGTTATATTATTGTTGAAAATTAACGTTATAATTACAACTAGAGTAGCGAAAATTTTCAAATTAATGAATTATCTTTAAATATCTCGTGATATAAAACATATATAAAAGTTCTTTTATCAAATTATTTTAACAAAAATAACTCAATATCAATAATATAATTTAACAAAATTTTAATTTTATGTTATACACTACATAAATAATGAAAATATGTTTTTTAATCCAATTAGCAATTTGATTATAATTGTGAAAATTAAATCAAAACTTATACAAAAATAAAAATAAGAACATGATACCTAACATTTAAGGATGGCAAGAGGCTTAAAAATTACGTCGACTTAATTTAATCAGTTTAAAGTTAATAAATTAAGTTTGATTAAATTAAATTTTAATTCAAATTCAATTATGAAATGCTAATTTTAAAATAATATCATTTTGATTAATTCAAACAAATTTATTTTATACAACTCAAGTTTAAGGATGGTAATGAATTGGCTCGAGTTAGACGTTCCCGATAGTTTCTGCCTTGACTTGGGTCAGTTCGAGCCTTATGACTTCTGAGGCCTTGTTTGATTTGAGGGTTAGTAATGGAATTGAATGGAACGTAACATACTTCCATCGTTTATTTGAAGGTTTCATAATAGAATTGAATGAAATGGGATGTAAGCGGAGGGTTTCATGTTACGTT
>JANSVB020000071.1:730168-741374 GCA_025504935.2 Erythroxylum haughtii
ATACCGGAGTGGGTCAAGTATCAAAGTATGGGTGATTCAGTGGAAGTCCCCAATCCTTCTCGTTGGCTTGATCGTTTTTTCTTGACGATTGCTTCCTATGTGTGCGTTAAGTCTTTGAGGAAAGGTTTACTTTTTGGGGATCTCATTCTTAGTTGTGATTGCTATTTTGGAGACAATAACCATGTTTCCTTCCCAGATTTAACGATTTGTGAACAGGCCATTGGGGATGCACTTAAGGAGCACGTGGTAGTCGTCTTTCATAATATATTTTGCCATTCAATATATGGACATGGTTATTCATTAGGGGATGTAGCCTTGTTCAAGTTCAGTTTAAACTATTGTGGTGGAAGTATGAAAATCCTGAAGTGGGGGGTTACTCCATTGTCAAGATGAACTCTGTCAAAGATTCGAGTTTCCTACTTCAAAGCCCATGGTGAAGATAGAAGAAGTTGTTGCAACTCAAAAGTCAGAAAAAGTCTTCCAATTTTCACAGTAACTCTACATCGTCGTCGTCTTCATTTTCATTCTTGCCAGTGCCTAAAATTTCCATATGTTCTCAATCTGTTTACCGCTGCTCTCTGCCTTAATTCCTCACCGCTCTCTGTTCATATTTGACTATTTTAGGGAATTATATTGTGATATGTTGAGTCAATATCATATTCGTTGTAGTTATGACATCCAATTGTCATGTGAGGATATTGTCCATCCAGATCTGCTGTTGCAAAATTTCAAGCACAAGCAGTTTATGCTAATTTCATGAAGCAATGGAATATTGGAGTTTATTTCTCATTAAGATTAGTTTGGAAACTCTTTCTACCAATATGCTTGATATGAAATTTGCTCATGGCCAGGTATTTCATAAGAGGATATGGTTCTTGAATGTGCACAGGTTTCAAGAAATAGCAGGGGCTCTAGATTCAGCACTCTTAGCTACCACTCTCGTACCTGTTCAGAATAGAGAATCCGATGGCTTAACTTTGAAACAGAGTACCACTCTCTTGGAGAGCCTTAGATCTTGTTGGCGAGAAGATGTTCTTGTCGTCTCTTCCTCTGATAAGTTCCTTCGCTTATGCTTATAGCTGCTTTTAAGGTCTTATGTTTTATAGCAAACTTGATGTATTTGATTGACAATGTCCATGAAAGACATAAGCTCCATGGTGCTAAATTCCTATTTATTTCCTTACAGATAGTCGAACTGGTTGTCATGTGAATTGGTTGCTAGGAGGATGAGTAATGCTGGCACCACATCTGGGTTTGAATGGGCAACTTCGGCTACTCCTGATGATTTTGTTTATGTATGTATTATTCCGTGATTCTACCATATCTTTTACTTAAGACAGAGTAGCATTTATGTGTTTGCATGTTTATTACCCTATAGTGCCCATCTTTGTCTGTCTACATTTGGCATTTGGTAGCATGCTTTTCCATCTAAATTCTATTTTCTGTTCTACATTCTTGTACCCAGATTTGCAAACTGTATTTGCAGTGTACCAGATTGTATCAGCACCACTTGTGAATGCTTAATTGGCACTTTCTTTTTTTGCAGATTATTCATGACATTAATTTTCCCTCTAAGGAGGTTTGTGGGAACTATATTAAACATGTAGTTAAGCTTCTATCTTCATGTTCTGCGGATATTCTTGATGTAGTAAAGCAAAGCATATTGCAAGGTTGAAAATCATTGAATGATTTGGCACCTCTAACTGTTAAAGCGATCACAGATGCATTGGTTGATAAGGTTGCCGAGGTAAAACTTTCTCATGAAAGGTTGCTCACATAATCTGATAGGAATGCTTGAGCTTGAAAGCCCATTAGATAGTTTAATTCATCTACAAGACCTGAAAGTCTGCAATAAGTACTAAATTAGGTCACAATGTGGAAAGTCATATTTTTTAATTGATAAAAGCAACAACATAGACCCAAATTATGTTGAAGAAACAACTTCAAGATCTTGTAATCTTGTTCAAACTGAATGCCTTATAATAGAATTCTATTTGTATAGAATGAGGCCCATATTGAGAATATAGCTTTGTCTTTTATATTTATTAAAATGTTAGAAAACTAACATTCTACATTGTATCATTCTACATTGTATTCCTTCGTTAAGAAGTATTTGTATCTTATGCATACAAATCAACCTAAATGTTTTTTTTCTTTTTGTTTATTTAATACACTCTTCTCTTATGCTGAACAAGTTGTTTTTTTTTAAAAACCATATATTACATATTCAGTCAGTTGATCAGGTGTTTGTGAATATTACACAACAGTGTATGAATTAAAATTCTGCTTCTTTTTTCCCTGCACCAATGATTCTTCATCTTCTTAAGCTTCATGCTTTACATGTTCACGGCACGTCAGAAATTTGGATGAATATAGCCTTATCTTAGATCTCATGAGAACATCTGTATATGTTTTGTTAATACTATATTATTAGTTAAAAGTTCAAATAATTTAGACATTGAAATCTCACTAAGAACCCTTCAAACTTGGTCGATGGAACGAAAGTAGTGATACTGCTTCCTAATTGAAATGAGTAATGAACATGGAACTGAAAGGCTATAGTTGTTAGGCTCCAAATACTGTCTCTCTTAGTAGTCACCACTCGATCCAAAACCGATACAAAATTACCACCTTGATATTTCAATTGGAAGCTTTTCCGATACCCCTTTTTAAAGGAGAAATCCAAAGTGATGATTCTTGTACAAGGCCGAAAAGCCTGCAATAACAATTAAATTAGGTTAAAAAAGCTAATTATGTAACAATCCTCTGACTTCAGATTGTGTTACAAGTCCTTACATTACCTGCAATAACGATTAAATTAGGTCAAAATGGTGGTCTTTGGGATTTCTGTATTTGATACGTGCCTGAAACCATCATTTTGATTTGTAATATAAATATGTTGATAATACTTTCCAGAGTACCATAATTTTGCTTTCATTTTATGTTTCAGTTTTTCAGAGGAAATAATACCTTCAAAATAAGGAGACTCTCTACATTAATTTACAAATATTGTTCGTTTTCATGAAATCTCCCACATTTGTTTGTCACACTGAATACAGTATTCTAAGAAATTTGACAATACAGAGCTGTTCTACATCCTGAAACTATGCTAAAAAACCATCTTATAACATGAATTCCAAGCAAAAAAAAAGGTTAAAGGTGCAAGAAAGATACATCAAATGAATAAGTAGAAGAACAATGAAAAGCCTATCGTGTGTATTTATCAACAACAGAATCACAATATTCTCGCCAGGAATTGAATAATGAAGAGTACAGGTACTTTTCAAGTCAAAATTCAACTATATTTCACCATATTGACAGATAAGAATGAGTTACCAGAAACTCAGATTGCTATTGCTAGACACTTGCAGCAGATTACATCATCATCGGAATCCATTCTCGCTATGGAGGAACTGATTATTACCCGCCCCATATTTCCAGTTTTGTCAATGTCAAATGCCACTGTGCTTAGTCCCTTCCCCACAATGAATATCCTCTTCCCAATTGCTACCAGCTGACAGGGTGGTCTTGTAACTAGTGTTGACAGCCTCCCAACCACAGCCCATTCTCTATTATCCTTTTGCCACTTAATCAGTCTAGTTCCGGAACTCTCATCTAACACATATAGGGTACCGTCCACGACGACTGCTGGACCTTGCCAGCCTGAGACAAAATCTACACCTTCATGCTGCCATGTGTCACTTGAAGGTTCATAAAGAACTACACTTAACTGAGTAAGCGGGGTAAAAGCATCGCACTTGATATATATCTTCCCATCCAAGACTATGGAATCTCCAACTTCAGGAACCGTGTTAATACAAGAATGTGATTCCCAACTGTTTGTGTGCACATCAAAGGTGTCCCAAGTGACCCAAGAATTTGAATCACTCATATTTGAACCTGACCCACCAATTGCATATAGCTTCCCGTCAAAAGCCTCCAAAGAAAAGTAGCACCTGCATGCATAGAATTTGGACAATTTAAAGTCAACATGGGCTGCTAATTTTATTCAAGGTCAATAGCAAGAATATAAAAAGTAAATACTATAAGAACAATACCCTAGTAACCCAACCAGCCAATGACTACAATTAAGCATCAGAAGAGCTTCTCTGAGTTAAAAGTGCATCCAAAGTCCAACTTAATTTGAACTGTTGTACACACTGTAGAAGCATCAGTCTTGCAAAAATCTACCAGAGTACAAGAGAAAGTAATTACAACCTTGCAGTTGGCATCGGAGGAGATTCACGCCATATGTTCCGTGAAACATCATAGCAGTAGGCTTCACTGGTAGCATCTTCCAGCCAACCACAGCCTCCTGATAGGTAAATATAGTTCCCTAGTGTTTCAAAGCCCATACCTTTTCGGTTCCAACAGCGAGGCGGAAGCTCTTGAATACGTCTCCAACACCGTCTTGATGAATTGGGATCCAATACGTAACAACACAACCTCGCAAACTTGTCCTGGCACAAAGCATATATCCAAGTCTCACTCAAATTATTTCTTCTTCGATAAACACAAAATTCTTCACTGCAAACCAAGTCCCTCCATCTCCTGGAAACACATTTTAATAGGGAATGAAATTCCCGAGGAACTCTTGCCAAACATAAAAATGCAATCTCATCCGGAAGTCCGCTTATCAATTGTGCTTTATTATGTTCTAGTTCACCATTTCTCCCAGCTCCAATCTCCATAGAAACTCTTCCAACTTCCCTAAAACCAGATCAAGCCCCAAAGGCATTTCAGAACAAAAAATATAACCAAAAAAAAAACGATATCACAAGATTCTATAAATCTTAACAGGTCAGAAACAAGATCGCACATTGGATCTCTATCTCCAAGTAACAAGATCAGCCTATAAAACAATTCAGAACGCTAACTTCTAAGCAGTACTACACCCTGTAAAAGAATTTTTGGGTTCTGAAAACCCATCAGAAGATAAGAATTGAAGCTCTGTAAATATTCCTCAAATAGCTCAGAATTCACATAGAAAAGTAAAGACTTTTACAAATGCAACCTCGTCTTTAACAAGAGCCAAACAATAACATCCAAAGAGACCACAACCCTCGAGCTTGGTTTGGTATGAATTTCGCTAAACAATTATAATTACAACCTGTAAATAACCAAAACGGGAAAACCCTAGCCCCACATTGGAGTCTTAAGACCAAGAAAAAAAATCCGAATAAACCGAAATTGGGGCACATAGATATGAAGGAAGATTGAAACTAAAATTCCAAGAAGAGAGAAAAGATCGAAACTGACCTGTTGTGAATCAAAAATCAACTTCTTCTTCTTCTTCTTCTTCTCTGTTTAGGAAAAAAACGTAGGACAAGTTTCAACTGCAAGTCTTTAGTTTTGGCCCTTTGTGGATTATATTTATTAATTTTTATATCATATGTATTAAATCCAAATAAATAAGGATAAAAATAATAAAAATGAAACTATAAGGATACTTAATAAATAAGTAATGAATAAGCTTTATTTAAATTTAATTAACTTAAACGAGTCAGATTAAAATTATCTATCTTAATAAGAAATTAAAAATATTTGTTATAATTTCTTTCTAAAACTTAACTTAGGGCTTAGGCCTAGGCAGTCAAAGCCAGAGACTCAACAGACCCAAAAAATCTAGTTTAAGACCTGATCGAGGGTCTGATCAACTCAAGCTTAGCTAGACAAAAATTGTCAAGATTAATAAGGTGATAATGTGAAATTTAAAGAAAAAGATATACTATTTTAATTTCACTAGATTTAAAATTTTTGATTAAATTGAAATTTATTGAATTTATAATATTAAAATATTTTCATTGATAGTTTAATAAAATTTAAAAAACTTCTTAATTTTAAAATTTAAAAAAATCTTATAATTTTTAGTTCTTAAATTTTAATTAGAAGATAAAAATAAAATACATGTGTTATTAATATTGAATGTGATATTATTATTACTAAAGTATACCAGTTAAATATTGTTTTAATGAACTCCTTCTACTTCTAAGAGGCCATGAACTATATCAAAATCATTATCCAATTCATAACAAATGATTCCATTTTTTTCATTAACTCCGAATAAAGATCAAAGGTTTTAAGCAACCGATTCAACATAATAACTCCAAAAATAAATAAGTATTGTTAATTTCTTCAACTTAGTTCAAATTTTGAAGTACCATTTATATAAATAAGAATCCCTATCTTTACTTTCAATCCAATTTTTTAAATTTGATTTAATTTAATTTAAACTAATAAGTTATTAAAATTATTTTAAATTATTAATTTAAATAAATTAAAACAAAACGACTCGTTTTGGTTTAATTTTCTCTCTTCCTTCGTCCTCCCTCTCCCGTCTCTCTCTCTCACGTCCAACTCTTACGTCTCTCAAGACTCTCACTTGGCAAGTGACACTTGCCATTCTGATTCAGTCAGTCAGTCACCTCAACGCCGCGTCTCTGTCTCTCTCACCACCGCGCCACCCATCGCCAGGCGCAGCTGCCGCCTCTGATCCCTTCGCCGCGCACCAGCCAGCGTATAACTTATTAAGGTACTCTCAATCTTTTCAAATTTGTTATTGTCGTATTATTCATATTCATGAATAATTTAACGTGTATGATTGTTTGGAGAAGATTGTGGAGATGGGGTTGTGATTTGACTGAGGAATTGAACAAGTGAACATGTATGCACGTTAAGTGTTTGACGAAATACCCCATTAGAGCTAGAGCTATATAATACAGTAATCCTGCTGTGAAAAGATATATAAACAATGACGATTTAGACTTATTTACATGCCATACAAATCTCTGCTTCTTTCTTGGTGCTTTTCCTATGTTAATTTCATGGAATCGGATTGATTAATTTTGCTGGAATCGAGATAGCATCAAGACTCCAAAATCCAATTCCAAACCAAGCCCACCTGACTCTTTTTGTTCTGTTCTTATAATGCATAAGTGCATTTCGATATATATAAAATCATGTCCTAAATCTCTTTCCATTCCTTACATAAGTTAAATGAAGCAATTTCACACATTTATAAATCATTATAAAAACAATCACTTTTTGAAAAAAAAAAGATAATTTTTACTTACTAATTTTCTTTTATTAAAATATTACATTTGCTTTGTCAAAATTTTACTAATTTAATAAGGGTTAATTAAAAAAAAAAGCTCAAACTTTCCTTAATTTTCTAGTTATAATTCGAACTTTAAAAAGTAGCAATAAAATACTAAAATTTTTAATAGTTTTCAATTCTAGCTCTCGTTAATCTCATCATTATCTTTGCTGATGTGACACTGTCACATGTCAATAATCCCCACTAATTAGACACATCAGTATCATGAGGAGAAGTTTTTTTAATTAGCGAAATCGTTTCTTGATGATAGTAAAATGATGTCGTTTTAACAAAATTCATCTCTGTCTCTTTTCTATCGATCATTCCTAAAATCCCTAACTAAGGTTTGAAATTGGAATTTGATATTCGTTCATTTATGTAACGATCTCACGATCTTCTGTTCCCAAATCACATTTTGCTTCCAGAAAAAGTTTTCCTTTATTTGCGTGTCCTAACAGTTTCAGGAAGAAAGACACTAGCTTCTATTCAAGCCTCAGGTCTCCTCTCACTTTTCTTTGATGTTATTGCGGGATCTCCGAAGATGCAATTTTAGAGCCCTTCACGTTGTCAACTTTCAATCCCAACTCACTCAGGTTTTCACATTTCCCTTCTATTTCCAACCTTTTTTCGCCGTGGGATTACTCATCCAAGACGATGCTTATAGCTAACTCGTTTTTTGGGTTTTTGAATTCGATGGAGAAGAAGACCCTTGTGCCAACTAACTTCGGGAAATGCAGGAGACTGGTCATGGTCAGTTATGGAGTTAGCGTTGAAGATGGTAATGATAAAGATGATAGCTTTTACATAAAAAGATGCGTGGAACTTGCAGGGAAGGCGATTGGGTTTACTAGTCCTAATCCTTTGGTGGGCTGTGCTATTGCCAAGGATGGCAATATTGTTATTTTCCATCTTCTTTTTATTTTTATTTACTCCATTTCAATGAATGGCCAGTTATTGAATCAACTTGGGGAAGGTGTCACAGGGAATGGTGGATACTACTCACAATTGTTACAGGAATATGATGCAGTTATAGTTTCGTCCTTATTAACTGGTAACCTTGCGCTTCCTACATCTCAAGAACCTGGTGCCAATCAGCCCATTAGGATCATAATAGCTAAAAATCCTTGTCCTCCAATTCCAGTTTCAATTCCTTCCAACGAATAAATGGAAATGAAATATGCTGAATTAGATTGCATGGAACAATGTAACACCTAATAATCATGTGGATGATCTTTTGAGACCTTTAATTACAAAAGTACTATTATTTTTTAAAGTTTATATATTACATACAAAGAAGTTTTCTATTTAGACTACAAGAGCTCTACATATGTCCGTGACATCATAAACCATATATATGACATCAAAAAGGGAAAACAAGTCCCATGGGTATTTCTATTCAAATACCAAAGCTCAACCTCTCTGCTAGGTAGTATATTTTCAGTGTATGTTTGTGATATTGAGGAGGATATCGAAATGTCCTTTTTGATGTCTTCCAAAGGTAAGGGAGACTGGAAGCTTTGCAGAATTTAAGAGGTGTCTTTTTCAGTACTCAAGTTTGTGAAGATAATTCAAAGCAAAGCTTATGTCTGCTTAGGAATTGTGCCAACCATTTGAATGGTGACAAGAATGATCCTTTCTTTTTGTCATAAGCTGTTCTTGAATGGCTTTCTCACTTTGAACTGCTTCCTGGATGTTGCTCTTAACCAGTTGTAAAACTCGTCAAGGGCTAACATTGAGAAGGGTTCCTATTAAGGAACACCAACCTATGGATACAAAATGAGTATCAACTTTTACATGTTTCATCCAAAGGTTATAGGAATGAAGGAAGAGGACAAAGCATTAGTCATGTCCATTGAAATTGTCAGGGAAAAGAATGCTAATGATTATAATAAAAGCTCATAATTTCTCCCTCCTACTTCATCCCAGGTCAGTTCATAAGTGCTAATTACGTCTAATGGTGGCGTTAACGAAAAACGGGGAAAAGAACCTATTGCAAGATCAATGCTATATCCTTATGCTGAAAACCAAACTAATAAAAGTTCAGTTTTCGATATAGCCTATGAAGCTAAGTTGTTCGAATTGAAAGGGGAAGATCTAGTAATTACTCATATGGGCATAGAATTGGATTAGTGTATGTTAGTTTATAGAATTGCAAAAGTAGGCAATTTGCACTATTGATAGATAGAGATGCATACTTCTTCAATGCAAAATATGGAAGCAGCATTGATAAAAGTTACAGGGACCATAATCCAGTGACAATCCTCCCAAAGTATAATAGGAAGAGTGAGATGCCAGAGGACCAGAAATCTTGATATCAAGCGAGTGTATGAAAGAGGTATTGGAATACCTACAAGTTGACATCGATTCCTTCATCGAAACATGATATTTTCGATTCCTGCATTGTTACAATGCTCTTCAAATTATGGACCGAAGTACTACATAATTGATGACTCTTTGTGCAACTTCATAGCATGAGATTAATATAGACTTTAAGAAAACCAAATGACCTAACAATTGAAGAAGCTATCAACATATTCTTATAAAGAACACCAAAAATCCAAACTCATCAATTGAACTGGTAGAATCAATTTTAAGGAATCAAAACAAAAATCTATTGATTAATCATTTAGAGAACTTTGAAAGAGATATACCAGTGTAGTTCTCTTTGATTCCTCTAAATTGAGCAACCGAAGGCTTTCAGATATAAATTGAGCAACCGAAGGCTTGCATCTGTAGAAATCACTCTCTTATGAAGCACCCGTGCATGAAATCACAAAGAAAGTTTGTTGGTTTGGTGGAGCAATTCCCACACACAAAATCACTCTCTTATGAATGTTGGGAGATTTTAGGTTACAAATTAGGGATTTTAGGAATGATCGACAGAGAAGAGATAGAGATATGAGTTTTAGTTGAAATGACGTTGTTTTACTATCATCAAGAAATGACGTTGTTTTGCTAATCAGACAAGATTTTTCTAGTGATGCTGACATGTTTTATTAGTAAGGGCCGTTGACATGTGATAGTGCCACGTCAGCAAAGATAACGGTGAGACTAATGTTGGGATAGAATTGAAAAAAAAATAAAAATTTAGGCATTTTATTGTTACTTTTTAAAGTTCGAGCTATAACTGAAAATTTGAGGAAAGTTTGTTTTTTTAGTAATTAACCCAATTTAATAGTTAAATGCTAAACGTCAAAAATATTCTAACACTTAATTTGGAAGTGTTTTAAGAAAAGCTCCTAAAAGAATATATACAATAGCCATAATTTTAGATCTTTAAACTCAAACCTACATTGTAAGAATCTAAGTATTAGTAATTACATAATGTCACATTACATCGTGCTAAGTTATATCGTAACTATGCAATGACAAGTGTTTTTCTTTTTTTAGGTGATATGTGTTTTCGGCTTAAACAAAACTCTCTTTTCCTATACATCTATAGAAGTATGAATTCTAAAAACAGAGGTTTCCTTTTCTTTTTGTAAACTTGAAGATTTTACACAAAACAATGATATGCATTTTATCACATTGTTGGCTATCCAACACCCATACATTGTGCATACCATACCAACAAAAGAAAGTGTGTTTAGCTAAACAAAGAAGGATGGTAGTCATATCAAACAGCTTCAAACAAAGGCTAATATTTAATTCATACTCACTTTGCCCTCGCTCTCTCTCACACCCACACTTCCACACACATGCCTACACACATATATGGATACACATGCACACATACATTCTTTTCCATTGCCACACTCTTTTTGGTGCCTTTTTCTTGCCCATTCTTCACGTCCCATATTAGTAAGACAATTTTGCACGACCTCAGCTTCACTAAAAACTATTTATGCTTTGAATCTAATGAACTTAGGTCTTGTGACCTCACTTTTAGAGTCTCATTCAAAATCTACAACCGGGTCACTCTGAAAATTATGTTGAGAAATTAGGGGTTTGTCTTTTGTTTTTTCGTTGAGGATTCTGTTCTTGTTATCATAGTGATTGTAGCAATTGTTTTTGTTTATGGAAATTTAATGGTCCAGCTTCTTGAAGTTTTGGGTTCTGTGGTAAGACTGATAACTCTGTCCAGCTTTAGAATTGCTGCTTGTTTTGTCT
>JANSVB020000071.1:756620-779660 GCA_025504935.2 Erythroxylum haughtii
GCATGGGGTTTTGATATGCTTGGTGGGGTTTGGATTTCCGGTTGCTGCTTTTTCTGCGGAGATTGGGACTTAGAGCTGTTACGTGAAAACTCAATTATTCCATGAGAGTTTTGAGTGTTTTGAGTGTTCGTTTGATATGTTTGTATTATGTAGTTGTATAAGTGGAATTTATGGGCTACCTCTACCAGATTTTTCAGATCTCTGAACCTTCAATGACGTAAGAAGCCCATAAATTCCACTTACTGAATGCTAGGTGCCACAGGTTTTCCCTATTTGACACTAGACATGGGATACTATTTGAAGAAAACTATACTTTGAACTGGAAATCATGTATGGTTATGAGGGGCTTGCGGCCTGTCAATCTATACTTGCATATCTATAAAGGGATCTGTCTGGCATTCACAGTTATCAATTTCACAGGAAGTTCTGTTGGAGAGACCACGGGTTATATCTGCACAAGTGGCACATGCATGGGATCTACCAGCCAACACATTTGGTGCTGCTTATGCAAGATTCATGGGATCAAGGAATTTCTCCCCGGATGACCGTCCACCAGTTCGGTTCATGGAAACGGATGAGCTTGCTTATGTTGCTATGCGGGCTCGTGAGGTTCATGACTTCTGGCACACCCTTTTTGACCTGCCCACAAATTTAATCGGGGAGTCAGCCCTTAAGGTGATAGAGTTTGAGCAGATGTATCTTCCAATGTGCTTGATGTCTGTTGTGGGCGGTAGTGCCAGATTTAGTGATAAACAGAGGAGATTATTCTTCCAACACTACTTCCCATGGGCCATGCGGGCTGGTGTGCAGTGTACAGATCTAATGTGTTTATACTATGAGAAGCACTTCCATGAGGATTTGGAAGAACTTCGTAGAAAATGGGGGATTATTCCTGCCCCCCTCCCTACTCTTTAATCATATGTGATTTAGCCAGGACTCGTCATTGTTTTCTTACTGTCACCTCTATATTACATCACTTGTTCCACAAGATTACATTCATTACAACTAATCGAGACATTGATTCATTCAGACGATAGGTTCCACAAAAATGAACAAGTTGATATCATAATGATGAAATGAAGGCATCTTAGTTGCTACCACCGCCATCAGAGAAGATCCATTGGCAGGGGCAAAGTGGACCTTTGTTGAAGGTCGATCTTGCATCCAGTAAGATGCTTGTCGGGATATAAATACTTGGAACGACTACCAAGATGTATCGTTGTAGTAAATCACTAAGGTATTGCGTCCATCCACAAGTTTCATTCCTGCAATTCCATAGATGTCCAAAGGACGAAAGATACCCAAGTAACTCAACTTGCTGTGTCATCGAAACTCAAAACATGGGGTATTTGGTCAAAACATAGTTGGAAGCACAAAACCCTTAATTGGTATTCAGTCAGATTACATTAGTTAGGTATTTGGGATTGTGAAAGATTAAGATCTTAACCATTCCAATACAACTATTAAAGAGAAACATTGTACACTTTTAGTGATACTTCGTACTATATTCTTTTCATGTCTTATAAACAAACCGAAACCATTATACACCTTCATCCTTGTGCTGTTTTAACAAGCTATCTGTAACTCTACAAGAATGTAGTTTCGTGCCAGACTGCGATAGGTGATTGAATCATGAATTTTTATCAGAAGGGTCGTGAAAAAAAAAGGGTCTTGGGACCTTGATTCTTTTCCGAATTGTTTCTCCACCACTGTGACACTTCTCATCTCCTTCATAGCTTCGATGTGGCTGTTTGTTTCGAGGTTGGAATCTCTCTCAGGAGACCCTCCTGTGTCAATGATACAATAAGCTGGGAAACAAGATAGGAACAATTCAGTTCATGCCACCATCTGTATAGGAAAAGAGCACGACAAGAAAATGGCAACACTTACCTCTCCCTTTCGGTTGAACATATGGCCTGATACGAAGCCGCGTGCATTATGAGCGACAGGAGACGTAATCTGTAAGAGGGGATGAACATTGATAACATTCCAACATTCCACTCCATTCAAAAAACAAATATTCAAACTCACTGAAAAGAGTATCCAGTCATCAGCTCTAAAAGACCGGTGAAACCACATCCTGAGAGAAAAAGAATGTCAAGCAAACTATTACAGGAGGGCTATACTTAACATATGCATCGTCAAGGGATTTCATTGCTCGTCCCTAGACACAAGCAATGTGATATATATGGGGTCCACTTACGAATGGTCTAGACTAACAGCAGCTGTCTTCAAGCTTCTGGTGCGATGGGGATTCAAACTGACTTGAAAAAATATGAGATCTGAAGCATATGCTGCAACACATCTGCAACACGATCAACCAGAATATGTTCAGAAAATTATGACAAGTTATAAAATTTATTTATTAAGTTGCTTGTTGGCTGCAGCTGATTTAAGAACCCAGAGACCATAATTACATTCCAACAAGCACTGTGTGTTCAGTTGATTAAGAAGCAAATGTACGGAAAGAAAAGGAGAGAAGGAAATTAGACAATTATCAACTGCAGGAAAATAATTCCAGAAAATGATACCAACTGATTTAATGAGATATACTTCAGCAAAGAGCTATTTACCTATGCAAAGCCTGGCCATCTGAAAGTTTTCCTCTCGCTCTAAGCCAGTACCTCAAGCTGAAAGGAGATGGGAGAACAAAAATATGTCTTAATGACACTAATGAAGCATCTGCAATGAAAAAAGCATGCAGTATCAAAAGCATAAGATTATGCGACAGAGTAAACTAGTCCTACCTTGGAGGAGATTTTGTCTGTTTTGTGTTTGTATTAGGCTCACAGAATTTTATTTCTATAGGCCAAGGTATAAAATTCATTCCAGCCACCTTGTTCCTGTACGTCCTGAAACAGTTGATGGAATTTCCAACATTTATTTGCAGTGGAATGTTGCATATAGTAACTTATGCAATTCCGATGTTATAGGAGATATTGCTTGTCTTCCAAGCCTCTGAACCTACTTAGCAAAAACTAAATTTACAATGCAATCAGAGCAATAGTTATGCCATGGACATTTGGTTAATATCTAAGATGCTTGCAGTGGTGGCCAAAAAGATCCATTGGACAACTGCATCTTAGTAAAAATGGAAACTAGAGTACTATGGTAGCTACTTGTCATTGTATGCAGAAGTAATGCAGTGCAGCCACTCAAGAAAAAGTTTATAGACAACGAAATGGGATAGTGCACGGAGTTGTCAGAGAGAACAAAGAAGCTGTAGAAAAGGCAATCACCTTTCTAGTACGATGGGCTTACAAGAAACGATATAGGATGCATTAAGAGGAGTTCAAAATTCAATTTCACATACCTTGGAAGACGAGGATCAGTCAGGCGTCTCTCTCTTAACTCTTCCATTGAGAGAAGCTGCCGTAGAACATTGTTCAAAACCATTGCAGCAAGCGACTAGAAGTACAAAACAATAACTACAAGCACATTCCATTTACCATTTCCGGTTCTGCAACCAATGGCATTGTCACATCCTGGTGATCAAACCCCTGCTCTTCTTTCTGTAAAATCAGTTTCATCCATAATTAATGAATCCGTAGGATGTTGGCAATCCTCTGTAGCTACCTCTTCAAAACACATATGAAGAGAGTAAAGCTCTCATCTTTACTGATGAAAATTAGTTGTTTTTGCCCAAGTAAGAGATAAATATGATCAATTCAATTCATCTCTAAATAAAACAAATGTAAAAAATACCGGGAAATCTTTTGATTAGAAATGAATTTATTATGGTTAATAGTAGAATATATCAGTCATCTCATATGTAAATTCAAAGTTCTATCCTATGGTGAAGCACTATAAATGCGAGTTTAAGGTGAGGACAATGATTTCTCTACTCACTCAATGCTATCTCATACCAACGAGAACATTTCCTAATCATTAACATGTTCTTAGAAGTATTTTAGATTTCACATGAATACCCAAAGACATGCCTATATGCAATTTATATACACTCCCTTCATAAAAACACAATTTTGAAGTTTTATCACCATCATATCTTTAACCAATATGATACTTGATGCAAAAAAACTTTAGAACTATAAAAGAAATAAAAGAGGAAAGATTAGTAGATTAGTAGATTAGTTAACCAGAAGCTTTAAAGATTAGTAGATTAGTAGATTAGTTAACCAGAAGCTTTAATTTGGAGGGATAAGGATTGGGAATTGAGTTGACATTAATCAAGCCTAGATGCCTAAGTTAGTTCATATAATCTTAATTAAATATAAACATATATTCACCTGCCCTACCTGAAATGAAGCAAACAATGTGAACACAACAATTCCTTTTTGTATTGCTTCGACTCTTCGAGTAGCAAAGCATTTCCCATCACGCATACGATGAACATTGTATCCAATAGGAACTACAAAAAGGACAAGCATACCCTGTAAGGATATCTCTTTAGCAACTCTATGAATTGAAAGATTATGTCCCCAACAAAAATTTATTGGTCCTAAAATAAACCAAGCTATAACCTTTAACAAACCAGACTTTCCATGCTCTCATTAATATGATGGAAGATTTCAATATTTGAGACATTTGAAAAATTCACCGCCAGTAACTACCTATGCAAGTTCAAGGCTGAACACAACTAGGAGTCATACTTGCTAACTGCAGAATGTTAGGAGTAATGCACTATAATGAATTACCATATACCAGCAGTTCATCATGATCAATAACACTAACAACAAACTTACTGTCAAAATCCCCAAGAAGAAGAAAACTAGCATGCAAGCTATAGACAAATTTAAGGCAATCAACAGTTTTTGATGCTGCAGCCAATGCCTGCATAAGACAAGAGATAACTTTAAATGCATGAAAAAAACGAGTGATTCTTCTATAATTAATGGTAATCACTGTCACAAGGGATCAAATGAAAGAGGAGTTTAAAAAATTCAGAGAAATCTTGTGTGTTAGTAACTTCTTCAATACTTCAGCACAGCCACGTATGCACAAGTAAAAATGAGCAAACAACTCTTTCTATCCGTAGACGATCAGCCTAACTATGTCACTGATATGAAAGCAGCAATAGTAAATGATCCAGGACAAAAGCAGAAGTAAGAGAAACCGAAGCATACCTGCCCAACAAACTGTCCACCAAAAACCTTTCCAAATTTTGGGGCATCAGGCAAGGTGATACCCTGGAATAAATTCACCTATAACCAAACAGATAATATTTTAGCATAGACCACAAGTTTTAATAACTGAAGCCCCTGGATCAAACAGTTGCTACCTAATAATTAAGCGAACAGAAAACTACAACTCATTGTCATCATAGATGTGGAAATAGTATATCAGAGCATGCCATCAAAAAAACAAAATGTGATTGTTGCTACACCTCCTCACAGAAGAAACAGGAGCTAGTTCCCACAATTTCACCACTAAAATGCTCAACCATGAATTTAAGACTTCAAACTGTTACAAGATCAGGGAGTATAAACTTCTATTGGCTCCACGTGCAGTATATTCTCCACAAGAGAGCATGTGCCCGGTGGCTTATCTGCACTCCATATTGATTTTGGTCGGAGCAAAATGCAATGCTCACAAGGCAGGATTAGGCAAGTCAACTGTTTCATAACATAAATCCGAAAGCAAAAGTTGAGATTCTATCCATAAAATTCAAGGGAAACAGCGCAAAAAATAATACTTTCTAACATTGTGCTACTACCTTAGTGAAAGCAATCACATTTGACTGCTGAACGGAAACAGATATTCCTGCACAAGCCACCACATATCAATCTAGCCACGCATTAATTATATCATCATAGGAAGTCCTATGGTAGTAATCAGACACCAATGCATTAAAGAATTGTGAATAATTGCATCACAATATATAAGTTGAGGGCAGCTAAATCACTTATGATCGAGCGAAACAACACCTCACCATCACCAAAGCAATCGTATCGCTTCAATTGAAAATCAGCTCGGAGGTCTTCCTCGCAATGAAATGATCCAGACACTTGAGCCTATGTGATTCCCATCATAAAAGAGAGTTTCCAGTTCAGAGAAGATACATTTAAAAAAAAGAAAAAGAAAATAATAAATCAAAATGTAAGGAGGCTAAAGCAAACAAACCTCTCCTTCCCATACGAAATATAATCCTTCACCAATCTCCCCTTCGCGAATCACATACTTTCCTTTCTCTAAAACGTTAAAAGACAGAATCTTTGGAACACCAACCTTTCAAAGTAGGAAAAAAGATGAAAAAGTAGCAAATTTTCGAAAAAGCACCATAGTGTTTCACATTAACAAGTTGGGCAATTTTCTTGAGAGAAGAGCTGGGAAGCTTCTGCAGCAAAGGAATCAAACCTAAGAATTCGATCACTGCATAAACCAACATACATTAAGCCAACAGAGTTCTGATTGGAATTGGAGTTTAAAGTCATTGAATAAGTGAAAATTCACCTGATTCGGCGTTCATATTTCGCCGGAGAGCCCAAATGTATTGGAGAATCGTTCGTATTGGTTAACGTATCGCATGTCTTTGACTTGAGTGATGTCGCATGTCAGTGTGACGTGGGCTAATAGCCTAGTGCGTGAGACACGAGTTTCATGCCATTAAAACTATATATATATTGAATTGATCTAATATTTCTAAAACTAGCTTAATTAATTAATTAATTAATTTTTTTATAAATTAAAATAAATTAATAAGATTTTATTTATATTTAAACTAATTTAAAGTCAATATTACAATTTACTTTGTCCAAATGAGACAACAGCATAAATTCGAGTTCCATGCCCATGTAAGTCAATTATTAGAAATGATATTTGGATTCAATCGGGTTTAGGGACAGATTAATTAAGTCTCGAGCTAAGCTGCTTAGGTCTAAATCGAACTAAGACTCGAATAAAAAAAAAAGTCAGTTTGCTTTTAAAATCAATTTATCAAGTTGTCAATATTTTATAAAGTTTAAGTTTTAATATTAAAATAATATTATAAATTGATTAAAATATTATTTAAATATAATTCTAATCAATTTAAAATTTCACTAAATTTTAAATTAAATTACTTCTGAAGCGAAAAAAGAGAGTCGTTTTATCCTGATTACAAAAGGGCAACGTACAAACTCCCGTTTAGTCCTCTGAACGTCGCCGTTTGTTCTACCGTCTGTTTAGTGTTCCTAGTGCTGGATAAATATGGAAAAGAAGATAATGCAAGACTACTAACGAATACAAGAAAGTACACACAACACCATTTAGTTCCCTGAACATCTCGAGACAAATCTGATTCAAGAATGAACTGGATCATTAAAGCTGTTCAATTTGTAAGATAATCCTCAGAAGATTAATACAGATTCTTACCATAGGTTTCAGGATAACACAACTACAACTCAAGGATGCATCGTAGGATACAAGCAGAAAATGGAAAATGGTATAAAATTCAAAGGCATCCTGATCTTAAAACTATGTTAAAAAGCTCCAACAAAATTGCAAAATGATGATGGCCGTCTTATGCTAAGTAGATATCCGATTACAGTAATCATTTCTTCTTCTCTCCGACCCCTCCGGCTCTGCAAATGAATGGCAGGTTAGAATCCCAGCTGAAGTAAACTAATCTTGAAAGTAAAAACCACTCATCAGTTTAACAGACTGTCTGTTTAGTTCAATTTTGTTTGGTACAACGGACAAAGCAATTTCAAAACCTATAATGGATGCACGGTAGACAAATTACCTCATCTTGCGAAGTACGCTAGACATTTCCTGGCGCTTCCTTTTCGCTCTCTTGTGGGTTCCCAACTTTCTCTTGGCCACCTTCAGAGCACGCTTATCTTTCCCAACCTTCAGAAGCTCGGTAATCCTCTTCTCATAAGGAGCAAAGCCAGCAACCTACCTTATAAGACTCCTTACAAAACTGACCCTCTTGCTTGTTTTCTAACAGAAGATTTTGGGACAAAATGAATCAGAAAACAACTAACAAGATAGAAATACAAGGAGTGTAAAAACAAGGACAAATGCAATAAGTTCTACTACTCAAGATTTAACAAGGAGCAATATTAGAAACCAATAAGTAGGAATGGCCAGCCCAAATTTTTTCCCAGTCCCAAATGATTGGGCGAAAATGACATCGTTTTGGCATTTCGGCTGAAATCGGTTTGGGTCCCGAGCCTGAGCATGGGTCTAGGTCAACTCAGGCAGCCCCTGGCCGGCCTGCCAATGAGTCAACCAGAAAGACAATAAATACACTGTAACTGAAGAAATAAACAGCCTACCCCCTTTCTATCAGAAGGACGAGGAGCCAAGTCCTTCTTGGTCACTATATGCCCTCTGTTTAGACCAACAAAAAGGCCTGTGTTGGGCTGCTTGGGAGCCATCACTTGAAAACACAAACATCCCACAAAATGAGACTTGGAAACTAAAAGCAAATGATTAATACGAATATCATACTTATACGGATTGGTACGATCAATCAGGATTTAGATATTAGTGAATGTTTCATTGTATGGATTCCTTCTCCTATAAGCTATCTCCAACAAAGCGCAACATAGAAGAAGTAAAGTCCTATTTCTCCAGATTATAACAGAGAATTCAATCTCAAACGCACAAAACCCCAATTATCTAGATCTGCCAACAAATTAGAAGAAAGTACAACGAAATTCAAATGAAATCAGAAAAGTACGAGAAATCAGAAAGCTTCTAGTTAGGGTTTCCAAATTGCCTCTGACCTTCGTAGTTCGGTGGCTGCGACTGGAAGAACCTTCCAGTCACATCTTAGACTTATAGCACGCAAGTTCTCGGGTCGGGTTTCACCTGTCGGTGGCGAGAGGATAATTCGGTTAAACGACGTCGTTAGTCCCTACAATGACACTCGAAACTGCGTCGCATTGGAAATAGGAAACCTTCATAAGCTATTGCATGAAGTTTGAGGAGAATCTAATCATCATTGAATGGAATTTGGAATTAGATTCTCTGGAAGCCAACAAGAATTTCAACAAATGGGTTTGACTAAGAGGTAGGTACCCTATCATTATACGAAAGTTCTTCCATTCTCTTTCGTTTTTGTTTTGGATTTAATCTCGGTTTTGCTCTGCTAATTCTCCACTTTCTCATTAGTTGCTATAAAGAACTTTGCTTTTGTTTCTTTTTCTGATTTTGGCAGCGACAAATTACCCAGGAATTGCCAAAATAACAACTCTGTCTTCTTGTTGGGTATCTGTTGGTGTTTTGGTTTTTTCTAGTGCTAATCTTTTTTCTAGTGCTAATCTTTTTAAGTTCCTTTATGGGTTTGGTTTATGTTGGATTGGTAATTTGTCCTTGTGTAGCAACCCAATAGTTAAAGTTGTGATCTTTGCGGATTTATGCTTCGTGGGTGTCCTTCACTTTTGGATTTTGAAGGTTTGTGTCTGGTGTTTGTGATTACAACCTCGTTTTCAATTGTGAAAGTTCCTTCTCTTTTAGTTCGCTATATAGGACAGTTTGAAGCTAGCGTCAACAAACTTCGAACTGCTATATATGCACCCTCTTTCACTTCGTAAGTATCGTTGAGAAACCTTTTCCTGTCATTGAATGGTTTATATTCTGTTAGCTTACAAGAAAAGATTATTCTTTCTCGTGAAGTTCTGGTACATCCTAGACCCCAAAATCAAATGCTTCGCAGAATATAGAGATATAACGTTGCTACCAACGTTAGTTCTGTCTTGATCGTTACCATCCTCCTCCGTTTATAGGCTTATGCTTCTATCTTTCTTTTAATCTGTCACTCTCTGCCTTTTATTATTTGAAGAATGTTCTGTTGACATGTTGGTTATCATGCTTCGATCATAGACCTCTATGTCGTCCATCTGTGGCCCTCCACTCCTTGAATGTGTGTATTGTCTGGCCTGTGCTCGATGGGTATGGAAAAGGTGCCTATACCCTGCAGGGCATGAGAGTGAAAACTGGGGCCTGGCAACTGCTGAAGAGTTTGAACCTGTTCCTCGCCTGTGTCACTTAATCCTAGCCATATATGAAGATGATCTTCAAAACCCCATTTGGGCACCCCCAGGTGGTTATGATATTAACCCAGATTGGATAATTTTAAGGAAAACCCATGAAGAAACTGAGGGGAGATCAACTCCTTATTTGATTTACCTAGATCACAACAATGCTGACATAGTATTGGCTGTTAGGGGGCTTAACTTGGCAAGGGAGAGCGACTATGCAGTTTTGCTTGACAACAAACTAGGGCAGACAAAGTTTTGTGGTGGTTATGTGCACAATGGGTTATTGAAGGCAACAAAGTGGGTTTTTGACAGAGAGTGTGATGTTTTGAGCGATTTGGTTGCAAAGAATCCAGAATATAGATTGACATTTGCAGGGCATTCTTTAGGGGCAGGGATGGTGTCATTGATGGTGATATATGCAATTCAGAATCTGAACAGACTGGGAAATATTGAAAGGAAGAGAATTCGATGCTTTGCAATGGCTCCTGCTAGGTGCATGTCACTGAACTTGGCTGTGAGATATGCTGATGTTATCAATTCTGTTGTACTTCAGGTAGGATTGTAGCATCCTAATCTGTAGGCCATTTGTATATCCAGCGTTGCTTTTTTAATTCTCAAGTGTCCTGCCAATACATTTCGTCAAAATGGAACCTATTAAAGTGCAATTCGAATGAACAGTTGCGTCAAAATTTTGGACAGCCTCCAGAAGATGATGATAATAGTGATGAATGGCCTTAGTGGCTGTTGTTACTGCAATATTTTACGTGTCGCATGATTGTCCTATGTTTGAAACACTAGTAGTAAATTCTTGATGATAATTTTGTGTTTAGAAACCTTAAATCTATCCGTAGCTCCTGAAAAATAGGGAATAACATTGTCATACTTGTGTATTGAGCCACCGAATCATTTCAGTCCTGTTTTCCACGTGATATGCTGTTGTTTAGGCTTCACGCTAATGTTCAGGGGACTACTAGAATACTAAGTTGTCATGAATATATCTCCATCAGCTGTGATCTAATAAGAGTAATGAAACAGGATGATTTCTTACCACGCTCAACGACTGCCTTGGAGGACATTTTCAAGTCACTTGTATGGTAAGGGGTTCTATGTCTGAGTAACCTTCCTATTTACTATTTCCATCTCACTTGCATATCAGTCGGGTACTTTTTTGGTAGAAACTTTACAATTATGATACAGATATTCCAGATATTTTCCTTGTTATCATCCATATTAGTCAACAAATCAGTATTATGCATAACGGCAACACTCTAAATTAGATTTTCCTTATTCTTCAAATAGTTTGCCATGTCTCCTATGTTTCACTTGCTTAAAGGACACATGTACTCTGGAGGATAAGATGCTCAAAGACCCAAGACGGCTATATGCACCTGGCCGATTATACCATATCGTTGAGAGAAAGCCACTAAGGTAGGTCAAGCAGAAATGCAATATCTGTACAATCTTGTTGATCATTTCCTGTCTGTTAAATGAACAGTTTTTATGAGCCGAATGCTATATCTGTCATAAAATAACTCCAGTCCTGGCTGCAGGATTGGAAGACTTCCCCCGGTTGTGAGGACAGCAGTGCCTGTGGATGGCAGGTTTGAGCATATAGTTCTGTCGTGTAATGCAACTGCTGATCATGCTTTAATCTGGATAGAGAGGGAATCTCAAAGGGCTCTTGATGTAAGTTACTGATTACTGTCTTGCTAAGCAAGTAGCTGAGTTTGTGTAGCTCCATATAAATGTATGATTGATGTGTATTTATATATCAACTGTAATCTTTGTAAATTTCCCAGAAGACATTTAAGTTTGTATTTATGGAAGATCACAAATTACTACTTTTTTTTTCCAGCAATATTGAGATCTTGTTTCTTGTTTAGTTGATGCTGAAGAAAGATCAGATCGTGGGGATTCCGATAACGCAGCGGATGGAGCGACAAGAATCTCTTGCACGAGAACAGACTAACGAATACGAAGCAGCTCTTCAAAGGGCGATTGCTTTGGACATCCCACAAGGTTATTCATCATCTCCATATGGAACCTTTCTTGATGCACAGGATGGAGATTCCTTTGCTAGCTCAAGTGAAGAAAGTTCATTACTGTCTTTTAAGAGAATGAGGGGCCGGTGGGACAACTTTGTAGAGCGTCTTTTTGATGTTGATGAATCAGGCCGAATGGTCTTCAAGAAGTCTCAAGTAGATATTTCAGAATGTAATTAACCTGTAAATATATCATTCTTTAATGATCAATTAGATTACCATTTTTGTTTGTTATACAAATCAGAAGCAGCTTGTACACACATTAATCCTGTGAGATATGCTGCGTTAAACTCTGAAAAAGACTTGGAGAAGAAAAGAGACAGACAGTTCATCCAATAATGGCTAATAATTTCAAATTCCTGATTGTACACTGATCAAATTAGAGATTTGATCACTTCAACAATCTTTTCTAAGTTAACAAATGAGCATAAGAGGAGCTTGATTCTGGGAACCTAACTGCATTGTATTGGTGATTTCATTTACAGAGACTGATATATTAACCTAATTAAATTGAACACAATTTCTTGATTTGCAACACAAGAAACCCAGCTCTTTTCTGGGGGTACTCTATACTGCATTCTTGTAACCCTCTACACCTGAATATCAAGAACTCGTTCCCCTGCAAACGAAGATGTAAGATATCAGTGAAAAGTACCCAAAGAATGAGATATGGGGGAAATTTTGATTAAAATTAGTCTTAGAAGCTTCCCCCAAATTCACTCTAGCAGTCACAAATTGCAGAACCCGCTGCAATCTTAAATAAGCATTGAATACTATTATTTTATTATGGTAAATATATGGGATCTATTTAAGCGATTCTGCATAGAGCAGAGCAGCTGAAAAACAAGTGGCCTATGCATGGTAGAGAAATGAATTGTCCCTTTCATCCTTTTAGGTTAGTCGATCAAAGCAAAATACTTAACCTAGATAAGTGGGGATAGATGTATAGCATTTGGAGGAAATCAGGAAATTTTCGAACAACAATAATGCACAAAGTAATTGCTTTACCGTGCAATCTCTTGACAAAATGCTCGAATTCCATGAAGTTTTGTCTCTCCATCAGAAGTGAACTAAGCCTAAGGTAGGTAAAAGAAAAGAAGTGCCTTCTATCTGGATCATTCAAGGGCTTAGCCTTATCCAGAATCTTATTATAAGTGAGCCTGTCATGACTCGGAAGAGCATTTTCACTAGCAATTGGAAGGTCGACGTCCCATGCAGCATTCAGCACCTGAAATTTTGATAAAACAGTGGGAGGCATCACTTTCTGAACTTAATGAATTTGTAAACTACGTACTATGGAGTTTCACAGAAGAGAAGGAATCAAGCTTTTAGAAAGATCTTTGCTTCCACAACTTGCCTGACTTAATGGAAATAGTTAGTTTTCTTACCTGCCATGCTAATGCCTCTGGATCTGCTAGCTCTTCCTCTATCTCCACTTGCTGGGTATAAGAAAAACAGAAATTCAACACAGCTCCACACTTCTTAAGCATTCCTGCAATTGCAGCATAGCCATCGCGATTGCTTGGATTATAGAACCCAGCAGTTAATTCAGCCGCATGTCCAGCTGTCTTGTACCACCAGTGAATACCTGATAGCTGCTCGGCAATTAAAATGCGGCAAACAGACTGAATCAAGCTGAAAAACAGTTATACAACTAAAAGATTTCATTGTCTAAAATTCTTCAAAGGTGCTTAATCCTCCTTTTGAAATCATTTGTCTTAAATTCATTGAGGAAAAGATAATCAAATTAAAGTCAGACTTGAAGTCTGACAGAAAAGAAATAGGTCTTAATTTCAATTTCCTTTACATTTTAAGCAATTTAGCTGAAATAAGAAGGAACAGTTTCTGGTAATAAATCATACCTTTGCAGCTATACAGGTACCTTCAAAGGCCAACTTTGCCAACGAAAGTACCTGATCCCCATGATCAATTAAAACTTGTGAGTACCAACTAAGGAAGAACCGGCCGTAGTAGCCATCATAATCTCCTCCATCACAGAAGAAACCAGTTTCATGTGGATGGGAATTATAAGAACCCGTATTATCTGGTCCCCTTGCCCAAAAGGGGCGTCCTCTTGCTTCTGCTTTCTTCCTCAGGCTTTTCAGAAGATACTTATCACAACACTGCAAGTGATAATTTAAAATAAATAGCGATTGTTGAAAACAACTTGAGGAGATAAAATTCAAGGACCACATTCAAGAAAGAGGGACAGACAGCACTTTACAAAATGGCCCAAATCCCACTATTATTCAATTATGAGACAAATTGTTGGAAACTCTGGTGTCGAACTTCCCTTCCTTAAATTAGTTTGATAAGAAAACCTTCAGAACCAAAAGTTTGAATATCTGCAAGGTAAAATTTTCTGAGGCCAAAATCCATGAAAGGACAATTACCTGAAATTCGCCAATGCCAGGATATCTCCAACCATGCTTTACAGGACATGATGGGTATCTCAACTCGCCACAAGGGCCAAGCCCTATTTCAATCATCGAAATAACACCATCATCAAATAATTCACCAAACTCTACCCGGAAGCTTCTCATGTAGTCAAAATATACCTGCATGAGTACATTGAAGGTAAAATACAGAATCACCCTTTTGGACCCATTGGCAAACAATTCCCATTTATGTGAAAGCAACAACACAGAAAGTGAAAGTACCATTGCAGCCAGGAACACAATTTATATCCAATTTCAGATCCCTATACTATCAGCTATTGGAAAAACAAAGTAACTTCCAATATGAATGCTCAAGGGAACAGTGTATCTATGTGGTACTGCATTATCCTTTAATGGAGTAAAGAAAATTAGCAACTCCAGATTAAAACAAGCATAACTGAAAGAAGTTGGCAAACCACAGATTCCGACTTCTCTGATGCCTGATTGCTATAACAGCGAGCAATACCTCAAGGGCAGTCCGTCCTCTTAATACTCGCTCTTTGTCAATTCCCCATGAAAGGCATTCAGGATTGCGTCTGCCTTCCCTATCAGTAAAATATATGTCTGGGTTACTTCGTCCTATTTCTGAAACCCAATGTGGCAGTGGAATACATGCGTCATCACCAACATTGCCACCACATTCATGAAATGACATTACAACCTGAAGCATTCATGAGACATGGCCCATCAAATTCAGAGAGAAATTGAGAATATTCAAAGGAGTAGACCAAAAGCCTTTGTTGTCTTGCTCCTTTTTTATTTTTATCTAAAGCTCTAATTCCAGCCACAAGAATGTTTGTTTTGGAAAATGAAATCAAAAGAGACATGTAGCAAGCCAGCCGACAATGCATAAGAGTACTCATCCACACACATGTACCATATCCTCTAGTTTTAATAAGAGACTACTAAGAAGGGATATTACAGCTATATTATAACAAGGGAGAAATCATGCTGTCAGTGCACTGGAACAAATTCCATCTAAAACTCACTTGTAACTTTAGCTTAAGCTCATGAACCATCTGAAAGAGCCGTTTGTAACCAATCCAGTTATACTCCCGAGGAGCATGTGCCTCTACAATTCCCCACCAGCAGTCAACCATAACACCATCTACATTAGCAGACTTCAATACCCTTAGTTGCTTTAATAAACCATCTGGATCAACCAACTCACCCTTCATATTGATGATTCCCAACTGCAAAGATAAGATACAGCATGATATGATTTTTTAAATTACTTACAAGACCTCAGGTTGACAGTTTGGCTGACAGTGCTAAGCATTAATAAATAACAATGAAACTAGGTGACATATTTTGTCTCCATAAATAAATTTAATTATCAACATACATCAAAGCGAGATCAGTAAAAAGACTTGTAATTTAAGTGGAAAAACTCACTCACTGGTAGCATGACATAAACTGGTATGTATGAGGTGCCTGTAAAATCACGCTCTGGTAGCTTTGGATTAACGTCAACAACCTACATAACCAAATGAATAAGATGAAGCACCCATGCCACAAAACAATCAAATTTTAATTTGGAGGTTGTTAGGATGTGAAATATGACATCAACAATCAGCTGGTGCTTCTTGCTGGATCAAAGAATTGTCACATATGGATTACACTTGTGATAAAACTAATCAAAGGCTAGCTTAATATCGTGTAAAGAACCAGTAGGAGTTCATCTTTCACAGACACAAACAATCAAATGGGAGTTCATCAATATTGAACTTTAGGTGATCTGCTATCAGCACCTGAGAGGTAATGCAGCATATTTTAATTCTATATGGGTTCTTACCTGCTTGTCACTGATTATATCAACAGAGCCCTCAACCAGAGGATGACCCTCCAATTGTTCTCCTGCATCTCCAATCATTGCTGGAGTTTGAGAATGACTGTTTGTGGAAAGATCATAAGTTGGAGTTGGTATAAAAACACCTTTCATGCGGCACGAATTGTAGTCAAGCGAGGTTCGAAAACCTGGAGAAACTCCCCTGAGGGATGCAGGTGGAGTCTGTTGCTGTTGTTGGGATGATGAAGTTATCCCAGCTGAAGTACCAACCGCAGGCCTTGACCCCTGCAACATAATGATTTTTCGTACATTTATCGGAGCCATAGATCAACGAACACCAAAATAGTTATCCAATAATATGCTTGATAACCAATACTGATTTCTTTTCACTAACCTGGAAGAAATACATAAATAAAAGCAAAAAGAAAGAATGGCTCTGGACTTGCAAGATAAGTACCTGAGATCTAGAAGGAAAGGTAGTTCCATCAGGAAGAACAACCCAACCAGCTTCCCTGGCCAAAGCAGCAATTACATCATTAATATCAGCTCTAACCCTCAGGTTATAGTTGCCATGTCTTCTTAACCCTGCCAAGATCCTTGCAGTGATTGCCCTTCGATGCCGCTCTCTTAACTTAGTCCTCTCTTTTTCTTCAAGTGGTCTAGACCTCCGACCTCCTCCTCCACCCCCTCCTGGAGTACTAACATGCTCTTGAATCTGACTCTGATGTTCAAACTGATTCTCACTATTGTTGGTTACTATCAATCCATCAGCACCTACCATTACTTGAGCTCCCAAATTCTTATCTCCGCTTTGTTCATCTCCATCATCTTCCTCTTTAACATCCATGTCCATTTCTTCATCATCCTCCTCTTCACTAGTTCCTATAAACTTTTGTATATCTGTCGCCATGCTATCTCTTTGTCAAAACTCAAAACTCGTTCATTGTTTGATATTGTATCAGAAAAGCAATTATTCCTACTCAAGGAAGCATATAAATGAAACAGGAATGCTTTCCAAGCAATGCAGCAACATGACAAAATACTCTCCGCCCCAGTAGTTCCAGACCGCCCTAGAAATAATTGAAACTTCAAATTAATCTCATGGAGGTATTACACCAATATAGAAACAAAAGCCAGAGGTGTCAAAGAAAGAGGAATAAAGTTTAGCTCATTTTTGAAACTCCTGTACAGGAATCAACTATCCGTGAGTCAAGAAGATAAATCTTCATTGAGAAAAATGTTTAAAGTGAAAACGTCTGTTTTTCACATTTCAATTCGGTTTTTCAGTGAAAATACAGAAACACATCACCTATTCTTTCCTTATCTTCCTTTACCTTTCTCGGAAACAAGAACCATAGCCCAACAACTAGAAGAAAATTTACCAGCATTCTTTCCCAAAAAGGACACTCCACTTTTCACTCAAACAACAAACACTTTTGTAACAAAATCCCCAAAATTACCTTTTTAGATGAACTCGCTAAAAATTCAAAAAACAAACTTTGATTAACACTAAAAACTGCTCTCTATCTTAGCTCACAGACGTCAAATCTCGTCAAAGAGGAAATTCATTTCTCCTCTCTCTAAGCCCTAACAACTCTCGACCACAAACAAAAAGCAAATTTCCGGCGACGGAGCTTCTCCACCATAGAAGCACGGACAGTCGCCTGAGGACCACACCAGAGAAGATACGCACGAAAAGACGGAAGAAGTTTGGAATTTTACCGGTGAGCAAATGGCGGGGCCGGCGAGAGAGAGAGGCGCGCGTGCGAGGGGTGTGGTTCGCGTGCGAGGCTTAGGGTTTCGCGCGTGTGAGGAAGGGTCGAGCGTGTGTGTGTGTGTGAATTCTCAGGATTGGCACGAACGAGGCGTGTGTTAGTATGTGCGCGTAAGGGTCCCAGACACGTGCTGCACGTGGCCTGGAGTATGATTGAGTAGACCGGACACGAGATATGAGTGATGTGTCCTCACAAAAGTCCAAGGATACGGTGTCGCGTGACCATAGATTTCGGCTAAGATGACAAAATGTTTTGGAGCATAGACGGAAACTCGTAGCAATCGGTAAACTCAAAGGTAACGATTTCCGTTGATGTTGAGTAGAGCCAGGATTAATATGTGATAATTCTTTGTATGCATAAGTATATAAGTTACGTAAAAATTTGAAAGATCTTAAAGTTTTAGATTTATCTTTTCTAGAATTCTTAAGGTGGAGTCTTAGAAATTTAGAATTAGTCCGGTATAAACTAAGATATCTAATATATATCGAAAAAATTGTCTCTTTTTGAAATTTTATAAAATAAGAATTTTTATGTACCGAATACGTTTGTTCAAAATAAATGCAATTAAATATGAATTGATTGGATATAAACCAATTAATTAAAAATAAATAACATATTCAATTCAATTTATCAATGACAAATTTTAACATAATTATAGATTTTAACATTTTGAAAACTTCCAAAGACTTTACATTTAAATAAAAAATTTTATAAATTATACTTAAAAGATAAATTTTATATTCATAATACTTTCTAAATTATATAATCAATAAATCAATGATTTTAAAATTAAATTATAAAAACAACTTAATCAATAGTATTTAATTCAATGTGAATCGATGGGCTTCCGTTTGAACTTTTTTATTTTTAAAACAACAAAATTAAATTTTGAACCTTAATATTTACAACAGAATATATAACAAGCTCTAACGTTTTAAAATTGTCATAAATTCTAAAGTTTTCAAAATATTAAAAAACATGCCCTAAGTAGATAAAATTTTTATCAGAGATAACTTTTTATATTGAATATCAATTCAATATTATATCAATATTAATGTGATATTATTTTTTATTTTTAAATAAAAAATAGGTCTCACTTGATACTAATCTACTATCTAAAATATATAACAATAGATCTCATTGTCCGGTGGCAAGTGAGATTCACTTGTGAAATACATAATAATGGTCACTTTTGATTAATTTTTTAAAAGCTAATTATGTAACAATATGACTCATTTTTTATCTTAAAAATATAAAAATAATGTCATGTTAACATTGATATGATATTTAACTAATTAGAGTCTATTCGGGACGTTTTGAAATCGTTATTATTCAATTTGTATGCTTTAAAATGTTAGAGTTTAAATTGTATTATATCGTAAACGTTGAGGTTCAAAATATACTTTTTATATTTTTAAATATTCAACACAAAATAACATTGTTTTTGTTTTTAAAATTAAAAATATGTTTGGACTTAGACAAATAGGCCCAAATCAAAAAATAAAATTTTGGGCCGGCCCACCTAACCCGTTGCCATCACTATGTCCTCAAGACGTTGGACTCTCCCACTACGAAGTGTAGTACCACCGCTTAAGGTGCAACAAATTAACATTGCCCGCAAGAATCTCAGCAAGATCACACGTAATCTTTAAATAAAAACAAAAAAAGTTTCTCATGCTCCGATTCATATTCTTGTGTCCAAATCTCCTTGGGACTTCAAACATTTGCATGCCAAACGACGTTGAATCTGTTTACTTGATATGCTTTTTCGGATTAGACATGCACAGACAGCGTTCGACAAAATCACCCAACGAAACTCTTGTTTGAGGAACTTGATATCTTATTCGTATTCTACTACTACTTCGTGTTGTGAATCTATAGAGTACGAGGAACCAACTGAGATCTTTAGTAAAACTAACAACGTTATATCGTGGACAGCGAAAATTTCCACGTTGTTAAGGAAAAACCAGCCTAAGGAAGCTATTGGGTTGTTCAAAGCAATGCTTTTTGATGATCAAAAGCCTAACTTCGTGACGTTATTGAGCATAATACGGGCGTATGGTGCACGTGGTTCACAAGATGGCAAAAGGGTAGTTCATGGTTATGTGATTAAGATGGGGTTCAAGCGAGAAGTTCCTGTTTTAACAGCTCTACTTGGATTTTACTCCAACTTCGGTATGGCAGAGGTTTGGAAGTTGTTTGATCAAATTCCCAACAAGGATGTGGTGGTTTGGACTTCGATGATTGTGTCTTGTACTAAGAATGATAACTCTAGGGAAGCTATTGAGGTTTTCAGAAGAATGAAGTGTTGCGGAGTCGAACCCAACTTTGTTACAGTTGTTAGTGTTTTGCCTGCTTGTGCTCATCTTGGTCAGTTGCGTTTAGGCAAAGAGATTCATGGGTTTATCATGAAAAATATGCTTCATTCCTTGATCAATATTCAAAACTCACTTGTGGATATGTATGCAAAATGTGGAGATTTGGAGAGTTCTTTCCGGGTGTTTGATGGGACTTGGAACAAGGAGTTGATCACATGGAGAATCATCATTCGTGGTTGCATTGACAATGGTTGTCCAAGAAAAGGGCTGGATATTTTCTTGAAGATGCTGCTTTCTTGTTCTGGATCGGACGAGGTTGTTCTGCAGGATGTGATTGCAGCAGCATCAGTAGCGGAAGAACTTAAATTTGGACTTGGATGTCATGTTTATGCAGCAAAAGCCGGATTCTTGGCTTTTGTTTCAGTTGGAACTGCACTTCTGCAAATGTATGGTAAGTATGGCGAGTTACGATCAGCTTGGAAATTACTCAATGAGCTCAGTGAAAAAGATAACATTGCATGGAATGCAATGATCTCAGTGTACGCTCAAGAAGGGCAACCACAAAATGCTTTGAATGTACTCAAGCAAATGGTGTCACAGAATGAGAAGCCGGATGAAGTTTCATTTGTCAGCTTATTAAAAGCTTGTTCTGCAACTGGTGATCAAGCCCTTGGGGAAAGCTTCCATGGCTATGTCATTAAAGCTGGTTACACATCCAATGCTTATTTAGCTTCTGCCTTAATTGATCTATACTGCAAGCTTGGTAAGATAGAGGAAGGTGAAGCTCTCTTTAATGAAATTTCCACCAAGGATCTAATTTGTTGGAGTTCAATGATTACGGGATACGGATCGAATGGATTTGCATACGAGGCACTCGAAACATTTTCTAAAATGTTGGATTGTGGGATCAAGCCAAATGATATAGCTTTTCTTTCTGTTCTATCTGCTGCTAGTCGAGGTGGATTGAAAAATGAGAGTTTCAAGCTGTTTAACACCATGCAACAAAAATTTGGACTCAGGCCTAAACTTGCACATTATGCTTGTATGGTGGATTTGCTATGTCGTCATGGAAACATTAAGGAAGCTCTCGACTTTGTAAAGAATATGCCATTGGAAGCTGATAAAAGAATCTGGGGAGCTATTCTTGCTGGCTGTAGAACAAGACAAGAAGGGTCAATTGAAGTTGCAGAATATGCAGTTGAGCGACTCAGCACCTTGGATCCAGGAAATCCTAGGTACTATTTAACTTTGTTGTATTTGTATACTAAGGAGGGTACACGTGAAGAAGAGAAAAGTCTCCAAAAGTTGGCAAATCAGAAGTAAGTAATCATCTGAATCTTCTCCAATTCATTGGCCTTAACAAGTGATCCCCAAATGGATTCTTTTTTTTGAGTTTACTAGGAGGGAATTATGTGTAAATATTTATCTGTTTTCTTTTGGTTTCTATACTGAAAGGCAACAAAGGGAAGCGGTTCAATGGTAATGGATTGGGCTGATATTGAACTCCCTATGGTCCAAATTCAAATTTGAGAAAATTTTGACAAACTCGAATTTGAGCCTAAACTCAATTGTACTTGAATGAATTGTTTCAAATTTGAGACTTTTTGGACTCTAATTATATGAAAATTTCGGACCTATTTATTGGATCATGTTTATGAGATTTTTAGGTTTAAACTCGGCCCAAATGGTGTGGTTAGATTACAAGTTCTTTCATATTAAAACTGGAAAAAATAAAAAAAAATAAAAAGGTGAAAGAAATATAGCTCTTTTATATTTTAAGAAATCCTTAAAAAAAACTCTATTTTTTAAAATTTTTATTTTAGAAAAATTTCTTATCTTAAATTTTATTTAAAATATAATCATGAAATTCATGTAGTATGAACATCAAATCTTACTAATTTAGCTCTTAAATCCAACCCGAATTAATTAAATATAGCCTAAATTAATACTTTAAAATAATTATAGTGTATTATTAGTTTAAGTCATATTTAATTAGTTCGGTTCAAATTTAATAATTATGTTGAATCATTACGTAAATAGCTTTCGATTAGTCCATATTTGATGTTTATACTACATGTGTTTTATTTTATTTTAATCAAAGTCTAAGAGAAATTATTTTTTAAAACTTTGAAAATTAAAAAGAGTTTCTTCAATAATTTTAAATTTTAGATTTTTAAAATTTTCTTAAAGTATAAAGGAGCTCTATGTCTTAAAAAAACGTTGTCACGTAATATTTATAAAAAATTATTATAAATTTTCAAGAGATTTATTTCATTATCTTTATTTTCATATTTATTTAGAAATTTGATTACAACTTCAAAATACAAAAAAAAAAATATTTTCCAGTTTTCTATTTCTAGATCATATTTATAGTTAATTACAATAATTATTGATAAAGTAAATATACACAAAAAGGGTGAATTGTGTGTGACTAAATTTTTTTTTGTAAGTTACTTTTAGTTTAAAACGAAATGGTAGGCTATAATTAAAATAGTAGGAGCTTCTTGTACAATAATCATATTTAAACGGAATGTTAAGTGATAAAAGGCCCGTCAAACAACAGGACCCTACTGAATGAAGCAATGTTATGAATATCGTACCGGACTTGGTACCGGATTGAGCTCTGGAACGGAACTGTACTGGTACCGGTCGGTACCGGGTACCGTTTCGGAATATTTTTTAAATTTATAAAATAGTCCCTAAACTTTTTAAAAATTGCAAAATAGTCCATATTGATATATTATACAAC
>JANSVB020000071.1:785935-812297 GCA_025504935.2 Erythroxylum haughtii
TCGGGAAGGTCCCGGGAACAAAAATTTTTGTTTTCCGCTGCTGGTACATGTGATGTACCTCCCGGGATTTTCCTACAGTTATCTCACTACATCTTATAATCATTAAGAAAATTATTACTTATTCTTTCACAGTCAAATGATTTGTTGTCTTTAAGCCTTCTAAACTCTTCAACTCAACACATAAGCTCAAGAAGATTATCTCTCATTCTTAAATTTTCATAAATCCTTGTAAAATTCTCATTCAAAAGTTCTAATATCTAACCATGATCTGGTAGAATAGAAGTTCTACATGATTACTTTTGTAAATGAAAATATTTGTTCTCTCCCTCCAACTACATAAATAATGATTATCTTCTTCCGTTCATCTTCACAATCTGATTCAAAATTTGAAAAGAAATCCATAGGTCTACAATGCCAACATAAATAATAAATAAAATATTCAATCAAGTATATTTAATAAAATATAGAAAAATATTCTACAAAATATATACTTAAAATTAAGTCAAATATTCATACAAAGCACAAACATAAAATGTTCAAAATATGGAATAATGCTTAATATAAAAGTGCAAATCAATAAGAATTTGATAACATGAAGATGTAACTAAAGTGACACAATCTAATCCAACTTTCTTGTTTGTGTCATCTTCAAAAAAATATCTCTATAAAATGGAGAATCATGTAAAGCCTTCACAGTTTTTCTATATTACACATCGTCAACACCCAATTCATATAAAGAATTCAGACATTCCATCATTATGTTAGATTCTTGAACTCTATTCTCTGCAGTGGATGATGTTTCATTCAGTTTTTTCTCAAGTAAATCATTATTCCTTTTTTATTGTTCACTAAGTATAAGTAAGGCTTCTTTTACAATGTTAGAATGTATCTTCTTTGCCTTCTTATTCTTAGGAGACTTCTTTCTCTTAGACGAAAAACTTTTATCTTGATCTTCTTTTTCATTACACAAGTAATCTTCATCAGCATCATTTCCATATTCCTCTTCTGTACTATTAGATGGAGATTTAGTTGATAGATGTGCATGCAGATCAGTCGCAATAGTATCTCCAAAAATATGACACAAGTGTAAAAATTCCTTACATCCTTTTTTATTGAATCTGTAAGCCATTTTATGCACCTATAATGATGAAAAAGATATATGAGAATGAATATTATATAATATGATATATTAATAATAAAGGATTAAATCCATAAGGATATATTATGTTGTCATATACCTATTAGGATAAGGATTTGTTATGATTCCTATATCCATTAGGATTTGTTTCTGTTTTATTTTATTTTAAGTTTCCTAGTTAGGAAGGTTTTCTTGTCCAGCAAGAAAAGAAATAAGTTAGCTTTAGAAAAGGATTTCAATCAATCCTTTTCACATTAGAATTAGGACTCTTATATACCATAGTTTAGGGCTATAAAAAGGAGGGTTAACATATGTTTTAGGCATCCAAAAACATTATTATTTCTAATAAAATTTCTGCAGAAATTCTCCTGAGAGAGTTGTCTTTTTCTTCTTTATTAAATCATAAGTTTTATGCTTGGATTTGGTTTTGAGATTAACCTAAAATCTCTACCTAATTATTTCCGCTGTGTCAATTAATAAAACAAAAGACATATTTTACCTTAAATATATTTTCTCAACATTCATTTGTAGCATTAACTTCACAGTAAAAGAGTTGTTACCAATTCCTATTTTTTTAAGTAAGTTCTTGAAATTCTTCAATATGGCCCTTAATCTATTATATTTATTCTCCAATTGAATATCAGTATACTCCTTATTAAATTTTGATTGAAACCCTACTTTAATGTTTTTCTAACTAGATTTGGAAAAGATAGTAGTCATTCTATTTCTTCTTCACTTCTTCAATCATCAAGGAGATTAAATACATCTCTATAGAATCATTCCATAATCCATCTTTCTTATTTACTTCCATTCAATAATTGTAATCATTTATATTGTTAAAGCCTTCCATCACTAAATGTAATAGCATATAAGTGACATCAATTACAACAATTTCTACATAAACATGTGACAACCATAACAATTTCTAGAAAATATTTGGTGTCTAAACTTATACACAAATTAAATTTTCGCTATATGTGAAAACCTAGTAGGAAAAACATTACAGTAAATCATTTACATATTTCTTCATTTCGGTTTCAGCTTCAAATAATAGGCTACTTCAACAGGATTCATGAGCGAAAGGTTGAGAAGCTTAAAATATAATTGAGATGGTACAAATGGAAAATTTTGTCAACACAACACAAAATTGATAGAAAAAGATGGACTTTAATATACTACAATAGTGTCATACACCAATGTGTTTAACTTGAATTCTAATTTATTTAATGGTCAATTGTTACAAATCTTTGTCAACATGTATTAACATTCACAATACAAATTCGTGACTAGAAAGTCTCTTTCTCTTCTGTTTTTTGTCATCAATATGTGATAGAAAGGAGAACCTTTTTCTTTTTTATGTTTAGTTAAGACGTAACAAAAGATCACAACGTAAGTATGGGCTACATATATATCAAATTCAACTGACGTACAAATGCATTTAATGTTTCAGTTCTCTACACTTATAAGCAACAATAAGCTATATAAATGACGTGGAGACAAGAATAGGCTTCACTTTTGTAAGGGATAAATTCTCCACATGCCATATTAAATGACGTTAAGTCAAGAATAGGCTTCACCCTATGCTCCACTCTATGCCACCTGTGCTCCATTAAAGACGTGAGGATGAAAAGAAAATAGCTATAAGGACAAGGAGAAAGAATGACGTAAAGTCCAATAACAAACCAGCTACAAAGACGTGAGGAAGAAGAAAACAGATATAGTTGTCTCCACTTTAAAATGACGCGAGGATCAAGAAAATAGCTATAGCTTTCAGTTTTAATAATGTTATTTTATAGCTATTCACAGTTCTGTGTTAGTTCTTTATAAAGAATCGGTTTACCACAAAAATGTGAAGTTGTTATATTTAACAGAGGAGGTGAAGCAAAAACTGAAGAACTGAAATACATAGCACAAAAACTTATTCTAGTTAGAAAAATTGTTGTTGAGAGGAAGAACGAGAGAGCATCATCTTCTTTATCATCACAAAAACATTGCAGAAGCTTATGCTCAAAGCAAAAGTTCTACATGTTGCTTTTAGTAAGTATAGCTACATCTATAGTACTGTTATTTTCTTCATATCTCTCTTTCTTTTCACGGTTCTATGTTGGTTCATATCTCTCTTCCATCATGCCCAGTTTCTCTATTTTGTTTCTTACTACCAAACTAATGTGACTGGTCCTATTATCAACAATATACTCAGCTAAGAGTAACACAAAGGGAAAACAAGAAAGTAGTATTGATAGTCAGCAAGAAGTATGATAAGTATGATGATATGGACAAGAGAGAAAAGACAAATCGTAGAAGAAACAGATAGATATGAAAGCAAACCTAGAGATATTGCAACACCATTAAAGATTCAGAAGACAAAGTCGACGCAGAGGAGAGAAACCTGAATATGATTTGTTTTTGTGAAAAAAAAAAACGTTTCAAAATAGATGAAAACTTGTTTTCAAAAATCACGAACAATGTTATTTTCACGTTTTTGTAAAATAGTTGCCATTTTATTTTTAAAAATGAAATATACAAACATGTTTAACCAAATACGATTTTAAGAATCGTTTTTTAATTTACAAAAATCACAACAAAAAACTTTTAAAAAACGAAAACAAACAGCCCCTTAACAAAATTGACTTCTAATTAGTTAATCGTCACGTCAATGTTGATGTGATATTATTTTTATTTTTAAATAAAAAATGGACCTATTATCACATAACTTAGTGACTCACTTTTTGGTTAATTTAAAAGTTAATTACGTCACAATATAGTCCATTTTCTTTTTTAAAAAATTAAAAATAATATCATGTCAATCTTTGCACGACATTTAATTGACATTAATTTCCGTTCATTTAGGGTCTCTTCTAAATGTTTTGAAAACGTTAGTGTTATATTTAAATGCTTCAAAATGTTAGGGTTCAAGTTGTATTATGTTGTAAATATTGGCCTAATAAAAAATAAAAAGCATATTTATAATATTTTTATTTTTATTATATTATAGGATCTGGATATTATAATTAGAAATTTAAAATTTTGACCCTAAATTTTTGACATATTTATGATATGTAATTGTAAGGTATCTTAATTTTTTTTTTTTTTTGCAATTATAACAATAAAGCTAATACGACTATAATGACAAATAGTATTCTAACGAATAAGATGTAGCTCCCTAAGGGATGGTTGAGTTGGTGAAGTAGAGGGGCATAGAACCAAAAGGTCCTGTGTTCAATTCTTTCTACCTACGCTCTCTCAATTGAGTTTGTCATACAAGACTTGCTTAGTACGAAGTACTCGGTTGGCGTAATTTGCAAGCTGTTGCATTAATCCGAAAATTTACGCAGTGCACATTTAAAGGGAAGTAGTTGCGGATTCTTCCGTTTAAAAAAATGATAAATTTGTGAGGTAATTATAAAATCTTTAAATTAAAATATTATACAATTGATATATAACTAATAAAAATATATTAATAATAATTAGGTTAAATCTATATGACAAAAAGGCTTCGAACCTAACTCGAAAACAAGTAAAATTCAAATTAACGATGCATTAAGTTTAACTCGAGTTTAAATTTTTAAAAATAGCAATTTTCTAATTTAATTAGTTTTTAAAGTTGATCAGATTTTAGAAGAGATTTAAAAATTGAAAAAAGAACCAAATTCAACTTATTACTATCTCTAAATATAATACTTGTTACTAAAATTTTGATTTAATTATAAAATAATTACAAATTTTACTTAATTTCACAATATTAGTCTGAATTTTAAAAAATAACGTTAAAATATTTTTAACTTCTAATTTTTAATAAAAATAATCCGATATTAAGTTTTCTATTAACGTAGATGACATTTTGGCCACGTGATTGCCACATTTTATGTTACATATAAATTTTATTATATAATAAATTAAAAACATTATAAATTCTAAAATAATTATGAAAGATTGTATAATTATTTTAGGGTTTTAATATGTTTAATTTATTACAACAACAACAATCCAGTGAAAGTTTCATTTACATGCGAGGTTTGAGAAAGTCTAATAATATGCAGTCTTACTCTTAACTAGTAGAGAATCAATATGTAAATTTATTAAATAATAAAGTTCATGCTAAGAAAATACTAATTATCAATGGAAAATTCTAACAAACTAAGCATTCGAGTCATGCAACCGAGAGTTGACCCCTCAGTTCCAATCAAAGGAAACCATCTAGCCTTTTAACAATGGTTTGTTCTGTTTCAGTGCAACAATGGTAGAGTGTGAAGATTCTGAGCAGCATGTTTCTGTTAAGTCTTTGTTCATTAAAAAAGAAAAACTTCGTGGGATGACACGAAGACCCTAACCCTACCATTCCAATTATCTGTTCAACTTTGCTCGGCAAAGAAAGCTTTTAATATTCAGTACCTTTCGCTTCGTAATCTCATGGGTAAGAAGACTTTGCTCATTGAATTGTATGGGCAAGTAGACATCTCTCTCAGTTTCTCTTTTTCCATCCAAAAAGTCACTCCATGCATTAAATAAATGTTTGACCTGAAACGAGCGGCTGCGTCAGGAAAAACATCAAACGCTTGATCTGCAAAAACATGCGATGCACGTCGACCTTCGCAACTCACGACTCGTCCACTCTTTAAGCTGACAAGTTAAAAATCATCTGTTGTGATTCAGACAAACTACCGACCAATCTAACCGTTTGCAGCTTTTTCTAAAGCTCTTGTGAGTTGAGAAACGGTGACATTAATGTCTGTACAAAAGCTTTGAGTAGCCTAATATTAGAGTATGATGATCCTCTTTGTCGTTTGCCTCTCTCTCTCTCTCTCACTGTCAGTGCAGTGGTCCTGCTCCTACGACTTAGTGAAGTAAAGACAAGGATGAAAGATGAGTGTTCATATGTAATTTACATTATTTTTATTTTTATTTTTAAAATTAAAAATTGTAAATTTTTGTTTTTATAAACTTGTGTTATTCTTTTTTAAAACAATAATAAAATATACGTGATACAAATATTATTTTTAATTTTAAAAAATTTCTCCCTTATATTTTTATTAAAAATAATAATAAAATACAAGTGAACTAATTTTAGAAAAATCTCTTAACCTATTAAATTAAAAAAACACTTTTTAGTTTTTAATTTTTCAGAAAACCCTTTTTCTTAAACTTTTCTTAAAAAATAACGATGAAAATATTGTTAATATAAACATCAAATATGGACAAATCAAATACTGTATATATAACAATTCAACTCAGTTCTTAAACTTGAATTAAATTAAATTTTACTCATACTAATAATTTATTATTATTATATTAAATTATTAATTTAAGTCGAATTTAAGTAAATGGGATCGTGCTAAAGAACTGAGGTGACTTACTATATTAATAATATTTGATTAGTTGATGTCTTATTTTTATGCTACATGTGTTTTTTGTTATTTTTTAATTGAAGTTTAAAAAAGAGTTTTTTATAATCAGGATTAATTTTATAGAAAACTGAAAATTAAAAAGAGTTTTAAAAAGAATTTTAAGAAATTTTCTAAAATTTTAAAATTATATGAAAAGTTTATGGTTGGAAAAATCATTAATAGCTTCAGATTCACATGCAAATTATAATCAAACTGACTCCAATTTGAGATAAGATTCTCCGAATCTATAATTCTGTGTCAATTCTGTTTCAAATGATCTCATCTACATATTTATTTGAGTCTCATATATTTGTGTGAATGAGATCATATGAAACAAAGTTGATACAGGTTATAAGCCCAGAGAATTTGATATCCTCCAATCCATTCCCACGAATCATTACTTTTTGGTAATGTCAGATTCTACAATCACAGCCGTTGATTGTGGACTTGCAATTCTTGCTAATCATTGACTAAACCGTGATTAAAGAACAATGTTACCTTCTGACTCTTCTCATTTGTCCAGCACCAGCATCACCAAGTTCATAGCTCCGGTCGTTGGTATGATATTCTTTTTTTAAGTAATTAGATCGGACGGTCATATCAGACCAATCATGTGTTTACAAATCAATGAATCATCATAGTTCTTAATCAAAAGTCAAAATTCTAACTAAAGAGTTGTGGTTCCTGTCCAGCACTTCATGGTGGGTAGTTGGTTGGTTTCCATTAGAATGATTCCTTAGAACTTACTGTCATTCTCGTTCTCACGTACACCTTCTTATATAATAGAAGCCTACAAGGCCATGACCACCACGTCCAAGTAAGATCAAAGATACTTCCTTTTTCAGTTTTTGAAGAAGAAGCTTCCTCTGTTTCGCGGCCATAGGGAAACTCTTAGGAGATTCTCAACTGGGTCTTCCCTTTTTTTCCTACTTGTCACCAAAAACTGCTCAATCAAAGGATTAGTACTTTTCTTTTGGATCTTTTGCGAATTTTGGTGCCATTTCATTTAAAGAAAGTCTTCATCTTTGGTCCCAAAAGGTTACAGAAGTGAGAAAAAAGGATTGGAGGGAGCTGCTTCAAATTACAAATCAGGTTATTAGCAGCTAATGTTGTGATTCAAGCCTGTTCGACGAAAGGTGAGTTAAAGAAATGCTAGACCGTTGCCTTTTCTCTTTAACCGTTACCTAAACATTTTTTTGAAACTTTTGTTCGTTTCTGTTCCTAAAAGAACTTATTGAAGACTTCGCTTTAATTTATAAACCTTGCAGCGAGTTTCAGTGAATAATTTGTTTTTGTCTCATAACAACAATGACTTGTGATCAACCCCTTTTGCTTTTTGTTGCAATGACGATGAACAGTTCTCTTTTATTTTCTTTCTTTTCTTGATTGTTTTTCCTTTTTCTTTCGCCTGTAAATTCTGGCATTTGAGCCAGTTCCCGGGTCTAAGTGTCAGATTCGTGTATTCCTAGATTCCTACTACTCTTCTTTGCTCTTTTTAAGGATTAGGAAGTCATAAAATACAGAGCACTCTTACCAAATTTGCCAACTTTCATAATTATGTTTCAGATGCTGAGCCAGCAGGACTTCAGTAGTAAGCCTCAAATGGATAGTTCTTCAAGTTTTGGCGAAAGTTCCGATCTGGGTTATCAGCTTTCAACTTCTTCTCTGGATCAAAATGATCAATCAGCAACAGAAACTCCAGGTTACTCAACAATGAGTGGTGACTCCTTTCTGTTTCGCCGGACTTTTTCAGTGTCTTCAGGCTTCTCTGATGAACCCAGCTATTCAAGTGAACCTTCCCCTTCTCACTGGGGGCTATCTGAACTCCGCGTCGGAAACCACGTCGTTCTTCCAAGAGTAGGAATGAAACAGATTGATCATAAGCTTGAGGATCAAGAGTTAATGGATTCAGGTAAAGTCGTGTTTTCTTCATGATGTGTTTGATCAAGACTAGAAGTTGTGATGTGATATATGTTTATTGATAATATGAACTTGACAGATCTTGAGATGATGAAGGAGAGGTTCGCAAAGCTTTTGCTCGGAGAAGACATGTCAGGAAGTGGCAAAGGTGTCTGCACAGCTGTTACAATCTCTAACGCCATTACCAATCTTTATGGTATACATAATAAAATCATCACTAAGATGCTAAAGAATGCTTTTCTTCTCCATTGTTATAGCTTCTTTACCCTCTTCTTTCACTCTGTTTCTTTCTGTAGCGACCATTTTTGGACAAAATTTAAGGTTAGAGCCTTTGAAACCTGAGAAGAAGGCAATGTGGAAGAGAGAAATGAATTGTCTTCTGTCAGTATGCGATTACATAGTAGAATTTATTCCCAAGTCACAAAATTTAAAAGATGGAACAGCTCTAGAGGTAAATGTTTATGATAAATATGCAAAGATTTCAAATTGCATGCAATTTTTTCTTTTTTTGGGTTCTAACGAGATTGATTGGTCTTTTAGACAATGGAAGGCAGACCAAGATCTGATATTTACATCAACCTTCCTGCATTAAGAAAGCTTGACTCTATGCTCATTGTAAGAGGACCTTTATTATCTTAAGAACAGAGCACCTCTCTTTCCACTTTCAAGATTAAAGCTCCTCATTATACGATGAATTGCTTTTGCAGGAAATACTTGACAGTTTCCATGATAGGGAGTTTTGGTATGCAGAACAAGGAAGCATGTCATCAAATTCAACTCGTTCAGGTTCATTCCGCAGAGTTGTAATTCAGAGGAAAGAGGAAAAATGGTGGGTTCCAGTTCCTTGTGTTCCTCCAGGGGGCCTCTCTGAGAAGTCAAGGAAACACCTGAGACACAAACGAGTTTGTGCTAGACAGATTCACAAAGCAGCAATGGCCATCAACGGCAGTATACTCTCTGAGATGGAGATTCCAGACACGTATACGACATCTCTTCCAAAGGTTAGGCCTCTTTACTGACTTCTTCTATCTAAACTTATCAAATTTCCAAGTCCATTCAGGATTGAAGAACAGCTTCCTGTTTATTGGTAAGTGACAAGTGCAACAGTTTCTAATGATTTTGAATTTTATGTTGTGCAATTCAGAGTGGCAAATCGAGCCTTGGAGATACAATCTACCGTTACATGTGTACAACAGACAAGTTCTCTCCAGACCACCTACTGAACTGTCTGAACATAGTTTCAGAACATGACGCGCTTGAGCTTGCAGACCGAGTTGAGGCTTCAATGTACACATGGAAACGTAAAGCTTGCATCAGTCAATCCAAACCTTCATGGTACCTCGTGAAGGACTTCGTGTCTGACATAGATCGACCTGACAAAAATCATGCTCTAGCAGAAAGAGCAGAGAGCTTGTTGTTTTGCTTGAAGCAGAGATTTCCTGGACTTTCACAAACATCCTTGGACATATGCAAGATTCAATACAACAGGGTTAGTTTCAGGTCTCATCAATTCATTCTTCTGAGTACTATTTCTCTAAAAATCGGAACTAAATTTTGGAAATCATTATACGCAGGATGTGGGGCAAGCAGTTTTGGAGAGCTATTCAAGAGTACTAGAAGGCTTAGCCTTCAACATTGTTGCCTGGATCGAAGATGTTCTCTTTGTAGATAGATCAGTGAAAGATCAAGAACTATGAAGGAGATACCTTATTACTTGGAAACACTAAGCCACAAGACAAGTCTAGGTAATGTAGTGTACTTGACTGGAATCGTTAAATCAAATATTAGCTTAGCTTCTTCTTCAGCCTAAGTTATTAACCTTCAACACACCAATAAGAACTTGTATCGCTCATCCTCCTAAACATGGTATATGGATGATTTTTCATAAGCCCCTTTTGTTAGAAGCTCAAATACCGACTCTTGCCAGTTTCTGAGTTGTATGGTAGGTCCAAGATCCTCTATTGGAACTTTTTTATCAGCATCACACACTCCATATATCAACTATATTGCTTCTTTATTTCATGATTTTGATGAGCATGCATGTTTTTATGCAAATTGGACCATATAAAGAAAATAGGTATTCACCATAGTCCAAGTAAGTCAAATACAGTTACAGTTCTCCAGAAAACACTGGTTTTGATTACGTGAACAGGGGAATTATTCAGTAAGTATAAAATCCATATCTTTCTTGATCATCTTCTCAACTTCAAATCAGAGCAGCAAAACATAGGGCAAAATCCCATTTCGAGATCGGTTGTTGCTGGAAATCTTTCGTTTACATCCCGATAACTCCAGTCCAGAGCTCAAAAAATATTACACAAGACACTGTGGGTGTAACATCAGCAGCTTTAACTTGGCGAGCAGAAACAACAATAATACATCTTCACTATGGGGTGGATAAAGAAATAAAAACTGTCCTTACAAAACTAATAAAATTTATGAACATAGTTTGAGCCCATATCGATCTATATAAATCAAAAGAACAATACAATTACAGAAGGGACGTTGATAATACACATCAACTGTTCCGGCACCACTTCATCCACGTATCCATGGAGTATGGCGAGGAAAGAGGTGATAAGAAAGCATAAATACCAAAGGAGTTCTGATCACTGGTAAGTCAACATGAACGAGTTAATATTATACTTCAAAACAAAGGGATTCAAGGTATTGGTGTTCAGTTTCAGCCTTTCATAAAGGTCCAGCAAAGTCGTATTAAATAACCTGCCTAACCAAGTTTCAACCTCAACATTTCAAAAACATCCACGCTTGCTTCTTGCATAGAAGAATATGTGCTCTGAGCCCAAATGGCAACAAAAAAGCTTCTTATTTCATAGCTTTCTAAATTAAAATGTTCTGATAAATGAGAAAATAAAATAGTCCAAGTAAGAGAGAGTATTCAATTTGATCACCACAAGTAGGCACTTACAAAGAAGTCCCCCTGCAGATGCACACATGCAGATGAGAAGATACAATGATTCATTGATTCACATGAAACAGCTACAAATCATTCTTAAGATATTATACCCTGCTCAATTGGTAAGTAGAATAATTATCATCTATATGTACAACAAGTCTCCGAACTGCACCTTGAGTTAACAGTCCAGGATGGGAGATGATCAAAAGGTTAGTAGTTGCAAAGGACTGTAACCTGGTAGGTAGGGTGTGTTGGAAAATGTTCTTCTCAAACTTCAAAAGGACCTGACACCCCACACAAAAAATTCCCATCCCGACAGCTCCCTTTGCCATCAAAGGAAAGTAAGGCAACGAGCCCTTGTAATCCGCATGACAGTCATTCACGATTTATGAAAAGATTAAAATACCTGTTGAGGGGGCCGCTCCTCTTACCAAATCAAGAATGAGGTCAACTCAAAATCAGCTGTCATCATCCACGGTACCAATGTAGGTGAGATCCGTCCTTCTCACCCTTACAGCCCCTCTGAGCCAGCTGGCAGCTCGAAGATTGGAATGGTCACCACTGGCAATCACAGCTGTGTTGCTTGAAGATGGCCCAGATCCTGCACCATCTTCCAAAAGTGTCCAAGGATCAATTTCCATATCGTTGTCTTGCTGTGGTGGCAAAGGTTTGGACTTCCCTGGTACAGTAGTTGCTGCTTTTGACGTGGAAGAGACAGTATTTTTCTGATGGTTTCCAGGGTAAAAGCCAGAAATCATAATGCTTGGTTGAAGTGAAGAAACAGCAGTAGTCGTGACAGATGGGGGTGGGCAAGACACAGAGCACCGAACAGAAGGAAGAAGAATTGGCATAGCAGTTTGGATACGCCATCTAATTGTGCTAGGCAACTGCATGCGTTCTAAGTCATTCTGCATTCAGAAAAGTTTCCATCAGAAGGGTTATGAAGACCAAGTCCACATTGAAACCAGAATAATTTCAGGAAACAAACCTGTAGACTTTCCACTATTTCATGATTGTGTCCATTAGATTCCTTAGCAGTTTCATTCATAGACTTTGTACCAGGTCTTGACTTCAACCAACTAGGCTGGTTGTTGCATAATAACCCATGAAGGACCAACAGCATTCGATCAAAGAGACATTCACCAAACAGATCGGCAGATGCAGCTCCCAATGATGATTCCATTTCCTTTTTCCATTTAGAGCTTTGCATGATAAAGAAAGAAAGCTCTGCTTCCTCATACACAACCCGATTACCAAGGAGACGAAGTATCACAGAAGAAAGCACATGCTTAGTGTTCCGCCCAGATGGCCCCCTATGAGATCCAGTAGGTTAAACATTAGATGATAATACAACTGTCCTTGGTAGCAATTCTATGACAGCAGTACAATTCTTTTATGCACACCACATTAACATTCATCTGAGTGACAGCCAATCATGACTCAGCATACTAGGAATGTTCGTCAGATAATAAAACAAGGTACTGCATAACTGAGTCTGCGTGTGTATGTGTGTATGCATGCGAATGTGCCAGCATGTGTGTCCATCTGTGAGTGCATGAGTGTGTGATGTAGGGAGATAATGAATGGAATCGAAAGGTTGAACATATTGAAGAACATATCAAAACACAAGGTCGCAGATGGTGTCCGGGCATATCAGTCAACCTTTTTAAATTGAATAACAGTAAGTGGAGGATACACAATAACCTAACATAAATTATTAAATCTGATGGGGATTCAAACAGTGAAAATCTTAGCTAAAAAGGATATTACATAAGCAGCATGTACAACCAAGTATATAATTGACCACCAGTTACAATAAGTGGAAATATCAAACCTACAGTAATCTAGAATCATAAACAACCTGACAAACTAACACATCAATTGCCAAAATATATCAACCAAGGCATAAACCTGTGTAAAAACCAAGAAGTAAATAGCTAAGAGGAGCTACAAAAATTAAAAGTTTGGTAATTACCCATCCGTGCATATGATAGGAAGTAATCGTAACAACAATTGCAAGCGCAACGACATAGAAGCTCGTAAAGCTGCCGTGGATGGCAAAGTGCTATCTGCAGCTGTGGTTCGTCTAGCCAAACCAGGACTGCCACCTCTCATGCCTTTGCGATTGTTACCTTTATTCACAGGACCTTCCATTCCAGAAGTTGTTCCTGTTTGTTTACTTGCACCACGTGTAACTGCATTTATTTGTTGCTCAATATGGTTCAATTGCTTGATCAACTCACTGGCAAAGGTATTGCGAGAATCATCTGAGCCTTGATCAATGCAGGGAACAACTAATTCAATAAGAGCTCTCTCAGTCATATGCTGCTGAGTGAAATGGAAGCCTTCTGTCTCAAATTGTATGGAAACTTTTTCAGTTCTTTTTGTGTCGAGACCTTCTTCAACAAACTCACCTTCTTCAACAGGTAACATTTCAAACTTCTTTTTGTCACCCCTATTTGCTGCATGATCAAGACCAGAACTGGGCCAACCCCATGGCTTCCAAAACTGAGCTTTGGTTGAAAGACCCTTACTCTCTGCAATGTTAGTCAGCCGTTGTCTTACAGTCTTTCGTCCAAAAAGGACATCAGGGCCTGCTAAGAACCACTTTGCCTGCAATAACATAGAATCATCCAATGACCTCCCAAACAGATGGATCAGCTCTGAGTAAAGAGGTGCAGCATCAGGTCTGACTAATAACCTTGTGAGGATGATCTCAATGAAGTTGTTCTCGTTTTCAGAAGCAACAGTTTTTTCATGACCAGGGAAGGAAGAACGGATTGCATCTGTCAATGATATATCATGGGTCTCAAGTTTTTCAATAAGGGCTTGCTCATTCAAAAGCAGCCTGAGTTCAACCCACTGCCAATGAAACTTTGCAGGCTGTAGTGTGTTCAATAAATTTACAATTTTATCGAGAAGTTTTGTCTCGTTTTCGGCACATTGAACTTTAGATCCACCATGCCCAAAAACCCAACTGCCATCCTCTTGTGTAAGTATGGACTGCGGAATTTTACAATCAATGATAGCACTCAGAAACAATCTTCCACGAAGAGGGACAAAGACCTTTGACTTAAAATTTGAATCCAAACCATTTTTCTCCAATATGGTAGCAAATTCTGCATCCCTGTCATCTGTAGCTATCAGATCATAAAATCCTTTAGTATCTCTCATACACACATCCCGAAAAGGTAAGTGTTTTATTGCATCAACAATTGCCATTGCCAATGATTGATATAATTGATGGACATCATCACGGCTTACAAGGTTTCCAGTAAGAATGAATGGTCTCCAAGTAAGAAATGCAAATATACAATAGGCAGGTGGAAGGACCAAGCTTTGAGGAAGCAGACTCTGCATCCTGGAAAGAGCAACTATGGATGGTTCCCCCAAGAGCTCAACTATTAAACCATCAGATAGAGTTCTGCAATTACCCACAAGCAGTCTAAACCAGTGCACATGAATATCAACTGAATTATCCACCTTGAAAGCCCCAGATGAACGGGCATTACCATTAATGTTGGATTTCATACTCCTAACATATTGAATTACATCCAACCCTTCTTTTAATCTCAATAAAGTCACAATTCTCTCCAGACTTGTAACACCATGGATAATCGCACCAATTACAAGTGCAGATATTGCAGCAGCAATTTTGGTTCCTCTGCCAAGAGCTAATTTTGCAGGATTATTTACAATCTCAGTAGAGATGTTTGCATTAGAATCATGGGATTCAGGTGACAACTGAAATTGACTTCGTGAAGCCTTCATAGGAGCAAAAGCTGCAGCAAGGGTAGTGGAGGCTTCCGTTGCAAGAGCTATCTCAAAAACACGGCTCTGACGCTCTCCAAGAGCCTCCTTAAGCAGACAAAGGCAATTGATATGAATACGTAAAATGCGCCTGGCATAACTCCATGGACTCAAAGCAGAAGGAGAATTCATACTGTTACTGCATGGAGTAAAATCTGGCATTTTTCCTAGGGTTGCTCCTATGCTATTCACTATAGCCGAAACAGAAGAAGACACCAGAGATGGATCACCTTCTTGAGCAGCGCCACCAGTCTGCCGCATACAGTCCATCAATCCCATTACGATCTGTTGAGCTGTCTGATATCCATCATCAGACATTTCCAAACCAGAACTCTTTGCTGTACCAGAACCAAAGAGCTTTCTCTCTTTGCCAAATAAAGTGTGAAATGAATCATCAATATGCCTTTGGACTACATCTCTCATGCTCATACCCACTCTGGACAACCGATTGCCACTTATCTTTTGACGGAGAAAATCATCAAGATCTTCAATTCCTGAGGGAACTCCAAGTGGAAACCCCAAGTCTCCATCAATTGATCGTCCAGATTCAAGTTCAGAAATGAGTCTCTTATCACAAGTTAACTTAAAACTCTTCTCCCACTCAAGGATACTAGGCAAATGGCCGTATTTTTTCAGTAGATAACGGGAATAAACCAAGGACGAAGAACCTGAAAGTCTTCCAGAAGAAGAAAGCAATGCTCCAGCACGACGCATTGCAGCTGACAAGACCTCAGGAACAAGATCTGTTGCAATGACTGTATTCTCATACCTGTAGCCACAGACAGAGAAGCAAAATTAGAATTTGATCGTGTAATTCCAATAAGCAGCGGACATAAAGTTACTGCTATATAGGCAACAAGTAGGATTTTTTTTTTCCTAGAAAATTTGGAGGACAAATATTTCAGAGTGGAAGACAAAACAAATTGTACTGATGAGCTAGAGCTACAAGGGAAACTTAGAATCCTGCTTTTCAAAGAACATATTAACCACAAAACACTAAAATGTAAGGAAGAAAAGAAGAAAAACAAGGAGATGAAGAATTTCTTTGGCATATACATTCTGGGATTATCACTCAGTGAATCATTCTACAGCAAAAACCTTCTTCTCTAGGAACCAAGTTATGTTTTCTTCCCTCAAGAAGGGACAGAGAGTGGAACACAGAAGCATATTATTTTTTAAGGGCATAGCAGAGCTAAAACAGAAACATAAGAAAACAAATCTGACAAGACATAGAATAAGATCCAAAAGTCTTCCTCTTAACAAATTCTCATAATCAGTTCTATAGTAAGAGTAACCTTCTAAGTGATGATAGCAAGAATGTCTCTCCAACTTCACAAGCATGATTTTCCACATTCCTTGGTAGCATCATCACATTCCTCCCACTATGAATTGTAGCAGTAGAGTTAAATGGGACTTTTGCCAGTAACCAAATGATTAACTTGGCTGCTGACACTAAATCACCACAAGCATCCACTATGTACAATATAGTAGAGAGCTCATCTTCACCAAGTTTCCACCTTATGGAGCTCCTATCATCAACTGGAACAAAAGGACGACTAAACTGCCCAACTTTCGCAGTAGTCTTTTCAGCCTCCTCAATAAGCTGCCTAACAACTCTAGTCAACCAAACTGTAATGGCCCTTTTCTTCACAATGCGCAGTTTCTCAAGAGCTTTTCCAACTGAGACAATATCTCCACCATGCTTTGTTTTAATCCCATCTAAGGGTTTGTCCCCTTCTGTTCCACTTCTGTGATGAGGACAGTTTACCTTGTTATCGCAAACGTGACTTGTAGAAGCTCCCTGGCTACTCTCAATCCTAGCAGTGGCCAATTGGGCCAAACTCTGAGTTTTATGCACAACCTTTTGCCTACCCTTAGGGACCTGTTTCGATGACTTAAGTGGTGTATCAGCTTTTGAAGAATCTATGGATTTCAGGCCCTTTCTTACCCACCAGCTACCTTCATCATCTGATATTGGAGAATGTCCTTGAAGGAAAGTGCTCCCTTCCTCATTTAACTTCTGTCTTTTTGCCCTCCTACAATCTTCACATCCAGGGCCGCCTTCTACTAAATCCACTTTGCTGCATGTTGACTCAGCAGACCTTTTAAGACTCCCTTGAGATTCATCTACTCTTATTTCAGAAGATGTTAAACAGTTTGGAAGTTGCAACAGTAAAGAAATAGAAGCCTTGAGTTCATCAACATCAGGATTGACCTTGACCTTGTTCGAATTCAGGATATTAGATGACTTCCAAATATTGAAGGAAGCTGAGGAAAGATAACCCTTTCCAGAGGTTGATCGATTCTTTTGCTTCTTAGTAGATATATTAGATCTTTGTGAATTTGGAGATTGTTCAAACAGACAACCACGAAGGATAAGGAGGCGTTCATTTGAATAAACATGCATGGCCTCCACAAGTTGTGACCCTTCAACAATCCCTGCCTCTTCAAGAACATCTCGGATTAGGTGCCCAGGAAGTTCTTTCAAGATTTGATAATGTCTTCTCCTTCTGGCAATGTCAGCTACGGGACCACTTGTATCCATTATTCCACTAACTATCAGCTGCCTCACATATGATTGGGGGTAGAAAATTCCAGAACGTATGAGTTCCACAACAAGTAGCTGAAGACGCTTCAAACCTTCTCCTTTGTGCACATCATGTTGATCAATCCAACAAACAATGATGTCATGTAAAGGACCTGGACTTTCAAATATATCACCTAAGCTATGGTTTCTCCTAGGAACCCTACCAAAATGTTTCTGATGGTCAAGACCTTTAGCAATGCAATTAGCCCTATCAGACCTATCATTCTTCCGTCGACACAGGCTTTGCAGATTTCTAAGCTTTAGCTTCAGAACCCGACTTGCAACATAAACCTGACAAAAACTTTTTCTGCCTGTGAACTTGAGATCATAAGGGAAGCTCATTCGGAAATCCCTATAATCACATGTTGCCCACTCACAAAGAAAGAAAACAGAGCAAACAAATGACAAGCTCACAGTCCCTATCCATTTAAGTGATGATCTAAGGCATGGGCTAACCTCTTCAAACCAACCCTCAACCACAGCTCCGTGACAAAAGTTTTCAAAAAGGAGATTATAAGCTCCTCTAATATCTCCTGACAAAAGAGCTTCATCCAAAGCGTGCACAGCTTTGGCCACACTGTGAACTGGATAGCTTGGACTGGCAGCCTTGGTAAGGTTATCAGCACGCTTCTGAATAGACGATACAACCTGATTAAAAGACAAGGACTGGTATTGAGCATCAAGTCCTTTGAATCTAAACCCCCAAGCGGTTTCCACTGAATTATCCCTTGTCTTTCTTGCCTCATCAGATCCCTTCGATACAAAAGCACCATCATTTATTGCATATGAGACCACACTAGATGGTAACGGAAAACAATCCAAAGCAACAAATGAATCTGGTACAGCCAATATCAAATAACGAAGCAACTCAATTAGTGCAGATGTTGTATAGGCCCTTCGAGAATTGGCAACAAGATCTGATCCTCCTGGAGAAGGCTCACGAATGAAACGAATTGCGATGCTAGCCAGGGTCTTCACGTAGGTTTGTGACAGAACTACAGTTTCTAGAACACCATAAATGATAGGTAAAAGCAACTGTAGAATCTCTAAGAAATCTTTTTCCTGAAAGAGTAGAAGTTACAATGAAAATGGTGTTACCGAAATGGTTAAAGTTGACATGAATATTAGTGAAAAGGTTTAATTTTCCAGCTGATATAAATAGTTAATACGTAATTGGAAACAGATAGAACACATACCTGTAATTGATTAAGAACCCAATCAATTATTACAGAGGGAAGAAGCAGCCCTTCTGCATAGTGCCAATGCAAGAGCCGAACCACATACCACCACTTGAAATGTAGGGAAGGCTCCTCAGCATCAAGAGCCATTGATGATGGGTCACTCTTTGACAGTATTGATCCAGAATAAACCATGTGAGATGATCTAGCATGCGGAACAGAATGAGAATTATTTCTGGATAAAAACTCATCGAGCAAATACTGCAAGTAGTCAACAACATCCTTTGTCCAAAGTTCTGTACGGGACACCTGAGTTTTGTCAAGTGCTCCAGAAGAAATACCAGTAGAACTAGGCCTGACCTGCAAAGACAACCACAATTCAATAGTAGAGTCAAAGCTACTAAGTATAACTGAAGGCCAGTTCTAGTAAAAAGAAACTCACCTGATTAAGATAAGTTACTTTTATAAACCAAGTTGCCCTTAGTAATGGAACATTGTTTCTTATAAGAACTTCAAAAAGGGATTTCCTCCTGTAACCATGAGGTACATATTCTGCCAAAGAATGCAATTGCTTGTGTGACTGTGACAAACCCTGGAATAGAAGAAGAGTAAACATTATACACAACCAAACTACGATAAGGTATTCCAGAAAATGGGGGAACAAGCTCACAACCACATTAAAGACACACAACTGAGAAAAAACTTGGCAAGTCAAAGTTGTCGCACGTGGCGAAGTAATTGCATGTAACCTGTCATAACCTATTCACCTCAATATGCAGTTTTCACCACCAGAATTGCTATGATGATGCAGGAGCATTTAGTTTAGATTCCTAGTTAATATTGGATTTCTTACTATTTAGTACTTCTTAAGTTATTTGGATTCCTAGTTATCATAGGATTAGCATATTACTTCTTAATTAGTATTTCCTTTTTTTATTAGGACTTCTAATTTAGTATTTCCTTTTCCTATTAGGAGTTGTCCTATACTAGTATAAATAGACAGCCTATGCTTGATATTAATGTATGTCCTTTATCAATCAAATAATTTTATGCTTTTAGAGGTTTTTCTACAAACCCTAAGCCATATTTTGAAGTTCCAGCTACAATCTACATCAATTATAGCCTATTCTATTCTATTCTACTTATCTTTGTTTTTCCTTCCCACACTACATCATATGAAATAGTAAAATCTATGACTGCAATCATTACCACCTGTTGTCAAATCTTATGAATACCTTATACCCCAAAACTACATAGCGTAAATATAAAACTTAAATGCAAGAACATTTTTAAACAGAGATAGAAATGTTAGACAAAATTAAAAAGGTACGATTCATTTCTCACAATTCATAAGATTACGTCATGAAGTGGATATACAAAAAAAAAAACATCAGACACTAGCCCTTAAAATGTGCACAGATCTCGTATATATACCTCAATCCATTTTTTCTTTAAATCTTCACTGCATGGTCTTTGATCGGGAAAGACAGCAGGCTTGGTTAGCAACGACCCAGAAAGAGGCACACCATATACTTGACCGGCCTGTCATTGGAGAGTTAAACTACTGACTTGGAAATTTATCACAGCATTGTAAACCTCAGAACATTCAGATTGCAACAAAAAGGTTTTGAAATATGAAGGGTAAAACTTATAGGTGTACAATGATTAACAGGGAATCAGGAAGTTTTACTGCAGAAGAATTCCCCAAAAAGTGCAATGGACAGTCAAACATGAACTGACTACCTTTCGTTTTTGAGCACGAGAATCATTTATTGCCCTCAAACATTTTCTGATTGCCTGCAACAAGGAACAAAGAACCAATAGTCATTTATTTACAGGCAATTTTCGCATCAAGGTGGCAATCGAAGTAAAAAATAACACAGGAACAAAACAGATATGGGAACCAAGTTACCTCTCTGCATTTTATAATAGCAGGCCTAGGGAAACCTTGAACCTGAGTCTGTAAGATTTCTTTGGATTCCTGATCATTCAGAAAGTAAAATGCGATTAATTACATCAGAAAAGAGCAAGAATCAAGCATATGTTTGTGTCTAAATATACAAAATGAATCACACATAATCGAACATAACCACCCAATAAGAATTGAACATAAATATCAGTTTTGGAATCATTTAAGCAATTAATTTCAAACAATTGGTCAAGGATCATAGCAAGTCCGAAAGTACGAAAGAAAACAAAGCCAGCAAAAATCCAACATACTGACAAAGTTGAGAAATACTCAAGTGTTCAGGTCTCCAGTAATAATTATCAAAAACAATCACAATTAAATTGACAAAACAATTGAAATAAAGATTGTAGCAGTTCATAACTGAAAAAAGGCTAGATCATAAGGAAGTAATAAATGTCACAAATGGATGGCCACATGAAGGGTGAATATACCTCAAGTCCTCCAATTGTCTCCTTGTACCCAGATTGAGCATATTCTCCAGTTAAAGTCTCCTCAGGGCAATTGGGAGTTTGCGGGTGAAAGTCAGGAGGACCAAGTCTGTAGATTGAACAAAAACAATTCACAAAAAGGAAGAGCAATATCACCTGAAGTTGCTATCAATTAAGGACAAACAATATTGAATCCAGAAAACAAAAATTGTTGTGTATTGACTCAAAATATCCAAGAAAATATCCATTCAATCTAAACAGTAGATCACATGAAAAGATAGCTAAATCAGAACATACCTAGAATTCAATGGTTCTTTATCGCATTTCAACGTATATGGTGTCAATGGAGGTGGCCGCCTGCAGCACAGAAAAAAAGCAATTATAAGTAAGATAAACTCATCACAGAAACAACAAAACATTCCAATCTGTAAGAAGAAATCTCATAAATGCACTTAACCATGAAAATGGCCTATTGACTGCAGTACAAAAAGAATATTGAAACCGAAAAAGCCTTACAATACATTTCCAGTTTCATTGCGAACTCCAACCTACAATGCTTGAACCTACTGAAAGAAAATAACCTAGAGGACTTGTCTGTTCCTTTCTGAGAATCAACAAGTTACCAAATGCTTCTACGATCACACAAGCATAAAGTGGGCTATATCCAAGACATAGAACGCCACAATGCACAATCATGATTCACAAGTTTAGCTTTCTAAACACCAAATAATAAACATGAAAACATCTTAGAAGCCTTAACCCATTAAAATTCCCCAAAATTTTATCGAAATTAGTTTAAGATAAAATAAAAAAGCAACATGATCAGGGTTGAGAAGCTATAACTTGATACCTGAATTCAGAATTTATGATGAATTAGTACAAGATCAGAAACTAATTTACCGGGAATTTATCGAAAAGGCAGCTGGCAATGAAGTTGAATCAACCCGAACATTATCTCGTGCTGGTGGCCCACCAATTGCACTATTATTAACTGCACTGGAGGGATGATACCTTTGCTGCATGTCTCCAAGCTATAACCGGCATACTGCTTCCAACATTGAACTTCTATTAGAAGCTGTGAAAACAAAATAACATTCAGTAGCAACTTAATGTTAAGGTAAAGCTAGATCATCAAAGAAGCTACACAATCAAATTAACTAAAAAAAGCAAGGAGATAAACAAATATGATCCCATATTCAGGACTAAATAACATGGCCATTGAAACATTAGACCTACAAATTATCAACTGGCACATACTTTGACATTAAAAGTCCGTCCTTCTCAAGTAGAAGAACTTTTCCAAATATAAAAAGTTTTATCTTGCATGTCACACAGTCTGTCTGACCTGTCAAACAAAACATAAAAGCATAAGACAACATTAGAACATATAAACGAAACTTAGTTGAAACCAAGTATCCATAAACAAAACAGCATAAGAACATAAGCTATAAAGTAAATGCAACAATCAAGATCCTGTATTCTAAACTGCTAAAATAAAGCAAGCATTTCACAAATGTGGTTTTCTTATTGCCCAGTTGAGCATAGCCCAGCTCCCAAGTAAGCAAACTCTCCATATGGCATAGGTTTTTGACTCAAGTAGCGTTATGATTCAATCTCTAAGCTGTAAATACATCAACAATGCTGCTGCATCCTGATTTCAGCAGATATACTTGTGGTATAGAACTACTAACAACGTCAACTATAAGAACTAAATGTAAAACTAACTGATGAGAACAAAGACTGAGAAAAAAGCCCAACATTTATGTTGCTCCAGCAAAATTCCCAATGATGATATTGAAGTAAAACACAGGCAAAGCAAGTAACTCTTTGTTTCTTCAAAACAAGTGCGTGATTTGCACCCACAATTTGGACAGTAGAAAAGTAATAATCAACAAAAAAAGAAGAGAAGAAACTATGATCCGTAAAACCCAAGTAAAAAAAAAGTCATGAATCACAACTGAACAACTAACATGCCTAGGTATCAAAACAGCTAAAAACCCAAAAAGAGCAAAAACCAAGCAACCGCAACGCAATGAGCAAACAGAAGATCAAGAAAACACGCAATCTAATCTTTAAACCCAAGCAAGATTCTATATCGATCTAAACAAGCATTGACAAGCAACAATCACCAAATCTACAGGAAAAGATCTCCAGAATTCGCGAAGCAAGAGAAGGTGAGGGTTTAGATCCCAAACGAAACCTGGAGATTGAGTAAATAGCAGAAGGGAAAGCTAGGGTTTTGATGGCACTTTCGTAAATGAAGGTCAAACCCCACAATGAAACTGGAAACAAAACCAAAAAATAGGAAAAATAACTAAATTCGTAACGATTATCAGATTGAAAGAGAGACAAGTGTAGACCTAACCTACCATCAAAGAAATCAGGAATCGGAGAGAGAGAGAGAGAGAGAGAGGCGTGTAAAGATTGAATGAAGAAAGATTTTTTCTTTTTTATGTAAATTATATTTTATCTAGAGAGAGAGCGAGAGATGAAAAGGGTCTCTCGGGCCTTTGACTGACTGTTTTGTTTAGCTTTGGGCTCTGTAGTTGATGATGATGACGACGACGATCGATGCTCACCTCCGTTTCCCTCTTTACGTTTGTAATTTCTTCTACGAAACATTAAAAAAAAAAAAGATATATTTTAAAATTTTATTTTAATTATTAACTAAAATAATATATTTACATAAAAAATTTAATTGTATAATCATTTTATTGAGTTTAATTTAAAAATATTAAGAAAAAATAGTTTTAAAATTTATTAATAAATAAAAGATATATTTTTAAAATTTTAAATTTGAATTCATATAATGTTAAATTAAGAAATTTACTAATTTTTTAAATCACGAAAAAAATAAATGGGTACTTAAATAATTTTTTAATAAAAATTTATTTACCTCAAAAGGATCTAATAATATAGTAATTAATGGCTTCCAAATTTATAAAAAAAGTGTAAAAATATATTTTAAATTTTTAATTAAAATATTTTGTTTATAAGGTAATTAATAATTAAAATATTTTCTCATCACCATCATCACATCTAATCCAAAGTCCCGTGATAAAGCGAGGCCTGTAAATATCTGATAATACGCAACATTACTCCTATATAATAAAGCAGTTGTTGTTGAAAAATATTTTTATAGTATATAAATTAATTTAAATAATAAAAATATTAAAATTGAACTTAATTTTTAATAAAACGTTAAGGATTTAAATGCAAATTTTATTATTTATTATCCTTAAAATTTATATTTAATTATGAAGCTTTTTCATAAAGTAACTTAATTCTTTTAAAAAGTAATATTTAGATTAGGAATAAAATAATAATAATACTATAAATGTATTTATTTTTATGTCAAAATTGGAATTGTTACTTTTTCCAATCCTTTGTTTGTACTTTGGTTACTGATGAGCATACCTATAATGAACCAAAAACAAACAAGGATGTGTGAACAAGATCCAATTATGCTGGAGACTTAGATTTACGGTTTTAGGGGCCATCCCCACCTCCTTTGTCGTGGGAGTGTGGGTGCACGTGGACGTGAGAGAGAGGGGGACAAGCAATACTGGCAATCCGCCTAGATTTATATACTGTGGCCCGTCTCGCCTGATCGGATAAAAATTAAATTTAATTAAATACTTTTTAAATTCTAAACAAATAAAAAAAACATCATTTATTTATTTAAAAGTTCTGGTCAAGCCACCCTGAGTCCACAAAATAATGAGAGAATAAATTACGATTTGATCTCACTTTTAACTTTTCAAAAAGGCACCCCAATATTTGGTGTGTACAAGGAATTATCGTATTAAATGAACTCTCACAATATGACTGCGATGACTTAATGAGAGAATAAATTACGATTTGATCTCACTTTTAACTTTTCAAAAAGACACCCCAATATTTGATGTGTACAAGGAATCAACGTATTAAATGAACTCTCACAATATGACTGCGATGACTTAAATTTGAGACTTTACACTTAACTTTCTTTTTGATAATTAATTGAGCTACTTATGCAAGGAATAATTATTCTATTCTTAAAAGCCTTACAAATAGTTGGAAGTTTTAAAATATTTATTATTTATACTTTGATATAAATATATTAATTTATAAGAAAATGTTTATTTTATAAATTATTTTATATGTAAAATAATTGAGGTACATTTAATTTTTGAAAATAAATATTCATATTTTGTACTTTTAATTTGATAAAATAAAGAATCATATAGTTTGATTTAAAATATATAATTATTATATATTTTAAAATTATAATTTTTAACCTGGTCATTTAATTAGAAGAATTTTAATTTAGATTCAAACACTTAGAACCTTCTTTTAATAAATTAAATTTTTTGAATATCTTAATTTAAATCTTTAAATAATAAATTATATTTTGATTTGAACAATGTAAATTTATATAAAATATGTAATTTATAATTTTTTATATAATATAAATTTTTAGGTAATATATATTTAAGATTGATTATAAATTTGTCAATTATAAATAAAGTACCCTTTTTTCAATTTTAGTTATTATTGTTTTAAATTACATGAGTTAGCCTATGTGACACCCCAATCCTTGATCCAATGAAAAAAATACGTTATTTTTTATTTTTTATTTTTTAAAAATTAGTAAAATTGACCCATAAATTCAAATTCAAGTATTTACAATAGGTCAACAATTAAAAATATTTAATTTTTAAAATTCATAAAAAATTCTTTTTAATTTTCAATTTTTCAAAGATGTTACTATTTTTAGATCTTCGATAAAAACAATAATGAAATATACTCATTGCGAACATTAAACTTATAATAATCAAATGCGACTTACAAGACAATTTTATCTAACTCTTAAACTCCATTTGAGTTAATTAAGTTTGACATAAATTAATAATTTATTATAATTATCTTAAGCTATTAATTTAAGTCAAATTTAATTTATTCGAGTCGAGCCTGTTTAGTCCCCTTCGTTCTAGAAGTTGTTTCTATTTCTACATATGTTTCTTCCTCCCTTTCTTCCGTTTCTGAGGT
>JANSVB020000071.1:870520-882560 GCA_025504935.2 Erythroxylum haughtii
GTGCCACATAGTACGGACTTCCAACAACATCAGTAAAGTATTCACCTTTACAGAAACATGGAAGGAGATAGTATCAGATTGAGAGTTACAAGAATGATAATGACATTGATGAAGGGAAACAAATTAAGATGCTTATTGAAGATCAAAATATTTTTCTCATAAATCAATAAGTTCTAACCAGAGTATAAATAGCTTGTGTAAATATGTCATGATGCATATAAAAGAGATTATGGACTTAATGTGAACACTTGTATTGGATGTAGAAGGGTCCAAGTAGATTGTTTATAGGTATATCCAGAAGATTTGACATGAAGGATCATGAATCCTAGAGTAACAAGAAGATTGGAGAAAAAACTAAAGACAGAAAGAAGCATAGTTAGAATTTCTACAATCAAGTCTAGTTCATACAAAATCTAGGATTACCTTAACAGCACTTTCCCTTACAGCATAGTAAGCTTCAGACTACAATAATTCTAAGACTCCTAACTAGGTATTGCAAACAATCTGCCCGTAATCTTATACTCAAAACTATTGCTTAAATGATTAGTAGATCAACAAAAGAGAATTTGCTAGGCCAAGCACCTCTCGGTCAACTTGGGCCTTCCCAAACACAAGCCAGATTAGTTAATCAAAGACACCTAAATTAGTAGCTTCTTCATTATTTAGAAAGAAAAGGCGGCAGCATCTTAGTACTTATGTTAGGAATCTTTGATTTTGTACCAGACAGAATGTTCTGCGGTCCTAACAGTCACTGGTTTTTTTAGAATTTAGAACATGGTTTAGTTACTTCAGAGATACAACTATTTATAGAACTTGGGATGGAGAAACCAATCTCAAAGGTTATCTCACTCTGATTGGTAGAAAACAGAACCAAAAATCAGACCAAGAACTGGTAGAATTGAACCTGGTTTGTAGAATACAGAGAGGCCAAAGTCAGTGGCTTTGAGAGCAGCATCCTCTTCAACGCTAAGGAACAAGAAGTTCTCAGGCTTAAGATCTCTGTGCATGACACCAAGAGAATGGCAACCCTCCACAACCCCAACAATGGTCTTGATTAGCTTAGCAGCCTCTCTCTCACTGTAATGACCTTTCTTCACTATCCTATCAAATAGCTCACCACCCTCGCAAAGCTCCATAACCAAATGCACACAGCAGGCATCCTCATGTCTCTCTGATCCTGACCACATGTGGGTGCTCTGAGAGATGGTGCATGATCTGGATTTCTCTCCAAACATCTTCATAGTCCTCTCTACAATGAAGCTTGCACTTGGGAATGGATTTTCAAGCATAGTTTTGGCCAGTAGACTTGTGGGTACAAAGGTATGCGGTGCCAAACTGGCCTTGCCCAAGCCTACTACCTATGATGTAGTGGTCTTCGAGCTTCCCTGTTGTGTTGGGAAGAATCCATTTAAGTTTTGTGGGTGTGGAGCAAGTTGATGAGCTTGTTGGTGTTGATGGGTTATCCATCACCAATATCGGAGAATCTCAAGACCAGGTTATACCTCAGGAGGAAAAAAAAAGACCCTTTAAAGAGATAATCAAAGATGGAGTCTTTTGATCGAAAGATTGAATCTTTGGATTGCCAAGAGAAAAAGGAAGAGTCTTTGGTGTCCACACAATTCGGTGCTTACCATGAACAGTAAAGCCAAAGGCATTCTTAGGAAAGACAAAGGCAAGTTGATTCGCATGAAGGTCAGTCGGCAAATTCCCATTCTCATGTTTAGGAAAGTTGGCTATTCATTCGCATCTCTCAAAAAAACAAAACGGTTTAGTCTTAGTCTAGTAACATGCAGGAGAAGGGATACGTGGGGTGAGAGAGAACAGATAGGGAAAGAGACAAAAATATTTTTTTTATTTAATTTTTTTAGTAGTAAATTTCTTCTATCTTTCCACGTAGTTTTTACCTTAATTTGAAAATTTTTCATGTAAAATCTGTATATTTATTACTATTATTTTAGTCCTATTTAGCTATAAACTTGCTCTAATCTGGTTTATTTTTACAACAAGTCGTATCAGAGCAAGGTGAGAAAATCACAAAGAATATTTTGACGTAATCTATTTGGAGTTCGGGTGAGCACAGTAAAAGTTGGTGAATAGTAATCACAAGTGTTGACAATTGTTCATTCATTTATTTTTGCATTAAACTATGCAGTTACTGTATCCAAGTACACGGTACTATTCGCATCTATGGTACTATTCATATATATGTATATACTACTATTCACATATACAGAAATATTCATATGTATAGGTACTATTCATATATACGGGTACTATTCACGTGAAATAGTGGAGCTAAATTCTATTCATGATAGAAGCAATGACAGCAAAATTTGAGATTGAAAAGTTTAATGAAAGTAATTTCTCATTGTAGAAGTTGAAGATGAAGACAATTTTGATGAAAGATAATTATCTGACGGTCATTAGTGAACAGCCAACTGGAGTTACAAATGAAAAATGGAACAATACAGATGGGAATGATGTAGCTAATCTTCACCTAGCTTTAGCTGATGGAGCATTATCTAACATAAAGGAAAAGAAAGTTGCGAAAAAAATATGGGATCACCTCACAAAATTGTACGAAACTAAATCACTCCACAACAATTTTTTTGAAGAGGAAACTATACACTTTAAACATGGCAGAATCTACTTCGGTGACAGAACACTTAAATACTTTAAATACTTTATTTTTTCAATTCACATCATTGGGACACACAATAGAGATAAGTGAACGTGCGAAACTTCTACTCCAAAGTCTACCAAATTCATATGATCAACTCATAATCAATTTAACAAACAATACAGACACTCTAGCCTTCTACAATATTGCAATTGCTATTTTGGAAGAAAAGAGTCGACGCAAAAGTAAAAAAAACAAATTAGCAAATTCGCAACAAACAAAGACTTTGGCGGTGACGAGAGGAAGATCAATAGAACGAGGCCCAAGTGGGAGTCACAATCATGGTAGATCAAAATCCAGAAGTAAGAAGAATTTCAAGTGTTACAATTGTGACAAGAAAAGGTACCTGAAGAAGGATCGTTGGAATTTGAATAAGAAAGATTATATTTCTCAAGAAAATGCAGCAAATACTTCAGATGATGGAGGTGCAATGGTCTGTGAAACAACAACGACTACTGGAGGTAAGAAAATATTTGTTGATGTATGGCTTCTCGATTCAGCAGTCAATATTGCCTGTTATGTGGTGAATCGAGCTCCATCAATTGTAATTGAGTTAAAGACACAGATGGAGATGTGGAATGGTAAACTAGTATATTATTCCAACCTTCATATATTTGAAAGTCCTGCTTATATGATGTTCAATACCCAACAAACTACAAAGTTGGATCCAAAATCTAAAAGATGCATTTTCTTAAGGTACGTTGAAGGTGTGAAGGGATATCATCTGTGGGATCTCACTACCCATAAGATTGTTCTCAACAGGGATGTTATCTTCATGGAAGATAAGGATTAAGAGCAAGCAGAAAATATTGGCATTGTACAAGAGAATCAAAAAATTACAACAGTACAAGTAGATAGGGAAGTTGATCAAAATGATTCTCCTAAAGCTGCACCAAAGTACGAGGAGCAATAACCAGTTGAATATGATGTTCCAGATGCTCGGAGATCAACTCATCTAAGAAGAGCACCAAGCTGGCACTCAGATTATATTATGGAGAGTAATATTGCATAGTGTCTTTTAATTGAGAACAGAGAGTCGTCAACTCTTCAAGAAGCAATGGATAGTTCAGATGCATCTCAGTGGACGACAACAATGCAGGAAAAAATTGAAGCTCTACATGAAAATAAGACATAGGAACTAGTATCACTAGCACAAGGAAGAAAACCTATTGACAATAAATGGGTTTACAAGATCAAGAAGAGTGGTGATAATCAAGTAAAGCGATATCGTGCTAGATTGGTGGTAAAAGGATATGCTCAGAAAGAAGGTATTGATTTAAAAAATATATATTTTTTGCTGCGGTTCAACTCACTACAATTCGAGTAGTTCTGGCAATATATGCTATATTTGACTTGCATCTTGAGCAGTATAGATGTGAAAATTGCATTTCTTCATGGAGATCTTAAAGAAGAAATTTATATGCTCCAACCAGAAGGTTTTGAAGAAAAAGAGAAAGAGAACTTGACTTACAGGTTGAATAAACCTCTATATAGTTTAAAGCAGGCGCCGAGGTGTTGGTATAAAAGATTTGATTCTTTCATCACGAGCCTTGGATACTGCAGACTGAATGCAAACCCTTATACATATTTCAAGAGATTTGAGAAAGATGATTTTATAGTCTTGCTATTGTATGTAGACGATATGTTGTTAGCAAACCCCAATAATGATCGTATCAAAGAATTGAAGGCACAATTGGCTAGGGAATTTGAAATAAAGGAGTTGGGATCAACAAACAAGATTCTTGGAATGCAAATTCACTGAAATAGAAATAATAGGAAGATTTGGCTTTCTCAGAAGAATTATTTGAAGAAGATCTTACAACGATTCAACGTGCAAGATTGTAATTCAATTTATACTCCTCTTCTCGTCAATTTCAAGTTATCCTCAAGTATGAGTCCTAGCAATGAAGAAGAGAGGATGGAGATGTCTTGAGTACCGTATGCATCGACAGTAGGAATCTTAATGTTCGCTATGATTTGTACAAGACCAGACATTGCACATGCAGTGGGAGTAGTTAGTAGATACATAGCGAATCCTGATCGAGAGCATTGTAATACTGTTAAGAGGATTCTCAGATATATCAAAAGAACCTTAGATGTTGCATTATGATATGAAAGATCAGATTTTACTGTCAAGTGAAATGTTGATGTTGATTATGCAGGTGATATTAATAAAAGTAAATTCACTACAGAATATGTGTTTACACTAGCTAAAGAAGCTGTGAGCTGGGTTTCAAAACTGCAGTCAATTGTGACTACGTCAACAACAGAAGCATAAAATGTAGCAGCTACACAAGCTAATAAAAAAGCAGTGTAGTTGAAGATGTTGTTGGAAGAACTTGGGAATAAACAACAGAATATTACTCTACATTGTGACAGTCAGAGTGCTTTGCATCTTGCAAATAATCTAGCATTTCATTTAAAGACAAAGCACATTCGAGTTTAGTATTACTTCGTTCATGAAAAAATCGAAGAAGGAACAGTAGACATGCAAAAAATTCATACAATGAATAACCTGACAAATTTTATGACAAAAGCAATAGATAGTGACAAGTTTATATGATATCAATCCTCATGTGACCTGACAAAAATGTAAACAACATAAAGTGACAAGGTAGAAAAGAATGGTATGAAGATATGATTGATTATCAATCAAATCTTCAAGTGGAGAATTGTCAACAATTGTGACTGGTAGGCATCGAATTACCATGCCTAGTAAAGACAAAGGCACTCCTACCTATAAAAATGTAAGAGTAGCATGAAAAATTTCATAAAAAGCAGAAGAAGAGACACGTGAGGTGAGAGAGAAAAGAAAGAGAAAAAGATATAAAAAATTTTGTATATTGTTTGGTCTAATTTTTCTCAGTTATAAAATTATTCTATCTTTACCCGTAGTTTTTACCTTAATTTGGAAGTTTTCTACATAAAATTTGTGTGTTTATTACTATTCCTTAAGTATGCAACCTGCTCTAATATGATATATTTTCACAACATTTGGGTCACAAGTTCCCCAACCCCACACCTCACTAATTTTCTTTGAAGAAATGATAAGTGCTAAGACTTTTTGTTATTCGATTGAACCTTTTTATCTTTTTTAGTGTTTCTTCGGCATTCATTGTTCAATGTCCTCTATCCGTATACCCGAGGGAGTCTCAAAGCTCAAGTCTTATTCACAGCACACTCTCTCTCTAGCATCAATCTGACAAGGTTAGGTGTGTTTTTGATTCCTTTTTCATGTTTTTTCTATGGGCATCGGCAGTGTCTGGTTTGGGTGGTGTGGTCCTGCGGTTTCAGACAGCACTCTCTTTATCACTTTAATCCTTGAAGGCCTCAAAACGTGGTTAAATTACAGTTAAGAGAACATGTAAAATTAGCGCGGAATTAACCACCCTCTCTCTGTCCGCGCAGACAAGCGAATATATGGAACTGTGGGATTTTAAGATGATATTTTTATAAGTTTTAATTTTAAAAAAGTCATTTTTTAAAATCTTTATTAAAACTGAAAATTAAATAAATAAGCCTAATATAAATAAAACTCGTCTATCAATTATTAATATAAAACTTCAATCTAATTTTAAAATTATTAAATTTACTTTAAACTAATAATTTAAAATTATTAATTTAAATCAATTATAGCGAAATTTTTAAATGGTTGATATTATTTTTTTGTTTAATTGAAATCACGTTTAATTAGTTAAAATCAAGTCTAAAAAATTAACATTTTAATTTAGATATATTTAATTGTTATTTTTCCTAAAATTAAAAATAAAATTATCACTTTTAATTTCATCATAATTAGGTACGATAAGCTACTCTAATAAAATAACGATTAGAAAATAGAAAAAGAAAAGTATATTATTATTATTATTATTATTATTAGGTGTATTACATATGAAATGAGGATAAATAAATTACACCTAGCGCGTGGGGCGCGTCGCTGCCCCGTCTTCACATGTTCGATGATACGTCGTCGTTGGGATCACATAAGATGATGACATCACTAGGGTTGCTATGATAAGCTGTGTGCGCCGCGCTTCACCACTTTTTAATTTATTCATTTTATTGATAGAAATTTTAACTCAATTAAAATAATTTTTAATAAGATTTTGTTGTAATTGTTGCATTTTATAAATTAAATTTAATATCCCACAAATAATTATATTTATATATTACTATTTTATTTATTTTTTAATATATTTTTATAATTTTTAAGTACATTAAATTTTAAAATAAAATTAATATATCAAAATATTTTTAAAATTGATAAATAATAATAAATTAAATTTTATATTTTGTAAAATTCCAACAAATGACTTCAACAACAATGACAACTACAGTAATAATTTAATAAAAATCTTAGTGGTACGTAAAGTTGTGAAAGTTTAGTAATATGCAATTTTATTTTTAATCAATAAATGGTAAAATAATAAATATAAAATAATATAAATAATACTTAATAAATAAAAATATGAAATAAAAAATCCACATATGACTTGTAAAGGGTAATTAGTAATTAAAAGACCTTACTTTGGACCCTTTGAACGTACAATAAGTTGGGTTTTTTCTTTTTCTTTTTAATACAAGGGAAAGGAAAACGAGAGAAAATTAGAGCATATGTCTGCGATACAAAATATCGTGAGAATCACGGGACATAGGGGCGAGGACGAGCGATGGCGCCTCCTGAAGGGGGTGGACTCCGGGGCTAGCATAAACAGTAAGAGCAGCAAGATTGTCCGCACTCTAATTGCTTTCCCGAGGTACATGTTGGAGCTTCAAGTCCCAATCTCGACGTAGCAACTCCTGAATACCTGTCAGCAAGAAAGAAAAGTCTGACATCTGGAACCTAGGGGAAGAGAGGATATTGATAACCTCCAAAGAATCCACTTCGAGAATCACTCGCCGGAAACCCCAACTCTATGCCAAAGTAAGTCCCAAGTGGACTCCCCATAGTTCCGTCTCAAGCGGTGAGCCCCGGTCGATATGATGCAGGAAGCCCCCACACCACTGGCCTCGCCAATCCCTGAGCAGCCCTCCAGTCGTTGCAAAGTTAGCCCCACTCTTAACGGCTCCATCAGTATTGAGTTTGACCCAGCCTTCCATGGGTTTAGTCCAGTCCACCAATTGGCCCACCACTAACCCCTGAGGCCCATGGACACATCCGACCATGATACTAACGTGACTATTCCATTGGCATAAGCCAAGACTATCCGATAACCATCGGTAAGTCAGGTGAATTCCGCCTCAAACATAGATTTGTTACGTTATTTCCAAAGAAACCAGCAAGCTACCCCGAAAATAGAAGCCGAGGAAGTTGCTGGAAATGATCGCTCTTGCACAAATTATGAGTTACCCACTAGTCGACGTCCTGACTAAAGAAATGCGGGTCATGGAGCACCGGGGAAAAAGTACACTAAAAGGCTCTGACTTGCCGACAGTCCCGAAAAGCATGCAAAGTAGTCTCATCCAGGCCACAGGAGGGGCACTGACTGGCAGTTGTAAGGTGTCTAACTACTCGTTGGTGGTTAGTCAATAGCTTTGGCTTGAGTAGGAGTCAAAGGAAGGTCCAAATACGCGAAGGGCCTGCCCATTTCCAAACAGGAGCCCAGGACCTACCAGTCACCTCCGAGTCTGTCCCCTCAATAAGGTCGTAAGCAGATGTAGTAGTGAACGTACCGCTCGGGGTAGGGCCCCACTGAAAAAAAATCCACCTCTGTACTGGACTGGGGTAAGCGGAGGGCCGCAATTTCCATACAGATGGAGGAGGGGAGGTAATGCTGGGACCGATGCCATTGCCACGAACGTGGCCCAGACAGGTAGTCGGCCACTATGGCGTAGCGATCCGTTTCCGGAAGAGGAGTGGTGACTACGGAGGCTAAAGGACCCCTACCCAGCACCCAGGAGTCCAACCAGAAGAAGATGTGTCGCCCATTCCCTAAGGTCCACCTGAGACCATGGCGGACATGTTGCCAAACTGCCGAGATACTCCTCCAAGTAGAGGAGGCCCGGGATCGGTGAATAGAAAGGGGGATATGAACCGGATCGAGACGAAGAAAGAATATGCAGAGGGATAAGAGTTTCTTACGTTTAAGATTATGGACGAGGCATGAAATTCAAGGAAAATTAACTGTCTGTTTGGATGAGCTTATATTAATAGAATTTTTATCAGTAGTATATTTGTAAAAAAAGTTTTTTTAAGAAGTTAGTTGATTGTTTAGCTGTCATTTAAAAAAGAATTTTTTTAAAAGAACTTCATACAATAGATTGTTTGACAACATAAAAATAAAAAGTACTTTTAATTTTAACTATATTTTATTTTGTAATAAAAATTATTTATGCATATAAATATTATATAAAATATATTAAACAATATGCAAAGTACAGTATATTAATTATTATATAATTTTAAACTATATGAAAAAAGTGATTTTAAATTTTACAATCAAACACTCATTTTTTAAAAAACAACTTTTGCGGTAGAAAAAAGTCCTTATTCATCTTCTAAAAGCTGCAACAAACAGGCACTAAAACTTATAAGAATACGCTCTTTTAAATATTCTAATAAGTAAATATTTCAAAATAAAATATTTAAGTATTAAAAAGACTAAAAACTGAATAATGAGATTAATTTATTTAGAATTCAAAATTAAAAAAATGAGAATTCTAATATTTGAACATTTTGAATAATTTTGTGAATATTGGTATTAATGACAGTAAATATAAAATAATATTTTAGAAAATTTTTAAATTTTTAAAATTTTTTGATATATTATACTGTGAAATTTTAATTTTATTTTAACCGTGTCTTAAAAATTATAATAACATATATTTAATATAACAACTATCTATTTTTTATATATTAATATTACTTTTTGCTATAATTATTATTTATGAAAGTTTAACAAAAAGATAATGTCAAAACACAAGATATCTTCTCTTCTTAAACACCACTTAACTACGAACTGTTTCAGTGACCGAGTGGTCGTTCAAATGAAAAGCTATTGCATACCTAACAGCCAAAGCAGTAACAAATTTGGAAATTGAATTGAAACTTTGAATTGAAATTGTTTGAAATAAAAATTGTTTATATATTTTTTGTGATTGTTTGAAATAGAATTTGTTTATTTATGTTTTGTGATTGTTGGAAATGAAAATTATTTATGTATGTTTTGTGTAATTATATATATTGAATAATTGAATTTTTAGTTTTTGACTTATAATGAATTGTGTTCAATAAAATTGAATTGTGTATAATATAATCATACAAAATAAGTTATATTATATAAGATGGACGTACATATTGTGTAATGAAATTATGTGTTATTTATTTTGATATATGTATGTTTTGTGATTGTTGAACATATAAATTGTTTTATGCATGTTTGTGATTATTAAAAATAGAAATTGTTGAAAATTATTGGAAATGAAAATTGTTTATGTATGTTTCTTATTTTTGGTAATGAAATTTATTTTATGAATGTTTTGTGATTATTGGAAATGAAAATTATTGGAAGTGGAAATTGTTTATACATGTTTTGTGATTGTTAGAAATGAAAATTGTTTTATGAATGTTTTGTGATTATTGGAAATAGAAATTGTTGAAATTTGTTGGAAATGGAAATTGTTGAAAATTGTTGGAAGTGAAAATTATTTATGTGTGTTTTGTGGAATTATATATATTGAGTAATTGAATTATTAGTTTTTGACTTATAGTGAATTATGCTCGATGAAATTAAATTGTGTATGATGTAATCATACAAAATGAGTTATATTATACAAGATAGACATGCGTATTGTGTAATGAAATTATGTGCTATTTATTTTGATACATGCATTCATTTATTTTTACAAATAAATGGAAGAAAGTTCAAGTACTCTTGATTAAACCACTCCAGGATGATACAATGAACCAGTTTGGGCTCATGCTGCTTTGGCTCCTGATATGAAGAACCATATTATTTGTTTGTTTTGTGACAAGCATTTAAAAGGTGGAGGAATCATCCAATTAAAGAAACATTTAGCTATGATTAAAAGAGATGCAGAACTCTGTAAAAAAGTAAGACATGATGTGAAATGACAAATAAAAATATTGCTTGAAGAATATAAACATGAGAGAGATACAAGGGAAATGTTGAATTTTGAAATTGGTAGTGGAAGTTCACTTTCAGTTTCTGTGGTGATTGTGGAAATGTTGAAGGTAGTAGTGGTAGTTGTGATAATGGTACTGATAGTGTTCCATTATAGGCCCAAAAAGAAGTTCCTAAACTTAATGTAAGGAAGAGAAGAAAACAAGTAACTAATTTTTTTGCACGACAAACAGATATTGGAGCTCAATCTTTAATTCGTAATGCAATGCAATCAAGTGATGCAAGTCGCAATGTCAATATGGCAGCATCTAGACGATGATATGATACAGATTCATCATTCAATGCTCCTCAATCTTATCACTATCAACCTATGATGGATACAATAGTCTCTTATGTCCCGAAATACAAAAGCCTTTCGATTGATAACTTAAGAGGTAAATTTTTTAGTTGTTATGCTTCTAAAATTAAAAGTTATTTGGCAGAGAGAAAAGTGAATTAGGCTACTTATGGATATTCAATTATGTGTGATGGTTGGATAAATAAGAGACAAGAACCTACTACTAATTAGTTGATTTATTATTCAAATGACTCTATGTTTTTGAAATCTATTGATGCATCTGGCCTTATTAAGAATACTGATACTTTATTTTCGATATTTAATGAAGTTGTAAATAAAGTAGGGTCAGAAAATATTTTTCAATTTATTATTAACAGTGATTCTGCTTATAAAACGGCAGGAAAAAAGGTTGCAGAATAAATATAATTCTTATTTTTTTTGGAACTCTTTGTATTGTGTTGCACATTGTATCAATCTAATGCTGGAGAATAAAAGGAATCTTAGGTATGTATGTAATGTAATGTAAATGTTTTTGTTTTAGATATTTTGATGTTATTATTATTTATCATATAATATAATTATCTTATTATAATGTTTTAAATATTTTGTATTATTTTTAATTTTTAATACTATTTTATAAATTTAAAGAATTACTTAAAATTAGAATTGGAAGTTAAGTCCGAGCCATGTCGGGGTTGGATTTTTTAAGGCCCGAGTATGACTTGATCGGAAGCCTAAAAGTTCTAAAACTACGTGTCTCGAGCCTAATTGAGCTTTGAGCCTGTAAGACATGCAAACGGGACTATCATAAATAACTACATATATTCATAATTAAAATTCAACATGGTGATGTTAATAGATCCATAAGAAGTGTAATAATATAATATATAAATAGACAAATCTATTTAGTCAACATCCTAGGGTTGAAAACATAATAAA
>JANSVB020000071.1:945720-956536 GCA_025504935.2 Erythroxylum haughtii
TTTCATGATTATTCGGAAAAGACGGTGCTTGGTATACCGTATACTACTGTTGTAGAGGGGGATGAGCTGTGAGCTTGGTTGGTTTGGACGTTGGGGATCGGAGGGTAAAATAGGGGTTTTGTCGATATTTTGGAGGCACTTTTGGCCTTTTCATCTGTATCTTCTCCATTTCAAGGATTTGATCCTTTTTTTTTACCCTTTTCTTGGAATTTGGGTTTTTCCCCCCTTTTTCTTGTGTTAAATTTGCATGCAATCTGGTGGTGGTGGGCCCAGCCGGGTAGGGCCGGCCGGCCGGGCAGCGTCGACGTCGGCAGCTGCGTCGCCGTCATCGTCGTCCTCCGCCGTATCGACGCCGCAGTTAGGTTTTGATTCAGTACAGCAGCAGCAGCCGCAGCAACAACAGCAATTAGGGGCTAGGCAGGTAAATTTTGGCTGGTTTGGCATTCGGAGGTTTTACAGATTTATGGCATTTTTGTAATCAAGGAGAAGTGTAATGTGTGATTAGTAGGAAGTGATTAGTGAATTCGGCAATTAATGCCAGTGATTTCTTGGGTTATTTTGTATAAAGTATTGTATGATCTTGAAAATGCTTTTGGCGTTCTGGGTGGTGCAAACTAGGCATAGTTGTAAGATCGGAATTTGGTAAGAGATGTGTTAGTTGTAATTGGGCATCAGCATACTTCGCTTCACTTTACTGCTGAGAGAAAGCTTTAATTGTGTGGCAACCATGTGGGGTCTGCTTGGAAAATTCCCATTCCTCAACTGCGGCTGAATTTTCGTGTTTTATTTTCTTTTAATTATATTGGGGTGAATCTTGGGTTATCCATATTTGTCAAAATGATGACTGTTTTTGTTTGTTTCCTATGTGCTTGTATTTTTCTGACTTCCGTTAGCTAACTTAGTTTGTTAACTCCTTTTTGTCTCTCACTCCCGCTCTCTCTCTTGGCAGCAATTTGGGGCTTTAAATGAATTCTATACCCTTTGTAAAACGGAGCTTACACAAATCGGATACCTTCACTTTGATTCTTTTCTTTCATGAAGGTTCTGAGCCATGAACATAGTTTAGGGCTTAGCTGGTTGGTTAAATATGTTCTCTGAATTATCTTTGTAGCTGATGAGTTACACCATGGTACCTGCTAAGTTGTAGAGTTGTTTAAGGGCTTTTTGGCGTTGAAACTGACAGTCAAAAATACTTATTTGCTTTTAAATGATTGAACAGTTTCTCCGTTTTACGACAATAATCTTTTCATGCAGGCATTACAACAGCAACTACTACTGAGAAAACCAGAAGGAAATGAAGCTCTTCTAGCTTATCAAGCTGGTGTTTTTCAAGGGTTTATGGGAGGAAACAATTTTGCCTCATCCCCAGGTTCAATGCAAATTCCTCAACAGTCAAGAAATTTTTTTGATCTATCTCAACAACATGGAGCCTCCCAGGAAGGGCAGAGTAGAAGTCAGGGTATGGAACAACAAATGCTCAGTCCAGTTCAGCAGGCTTATCTCCAATTTGCTTTCCAGGCTGCCCAACAGAAGTCTGCTTTGGCCATGCAATCACAGCAGCAAGCAAAGATGGGATTAGTAGGCCCATCAGCTGGCAAGGATCAGGATATACGAATGGGAAATTTGAAGATGCAGGAACTTGTGTCCATGCAGGCCAATTCTCATTGTCAGACATCATCATCCAAAGTTTCCTCTGAACATATTTCTCGTGCAGAAAAGAATATGGAGCATGCACAGCCAATAATCTCCGAACACAGGCATGAGCAAATTCCGGCAGCCCAGCAAACAGGTGTTGGACAGTTAATGCCTGCAAATATTGCAAGACCTATGCAGCCACCGCAGGGTCAGCAAAGTGTGCAAAACATGACCAATAACCAGCTTGCAGCAGCCGCACAGTTGCAAGCCATGCAAGCATGGGCACTCGAGCGCAATATTGATCTTTCGCAACCTGCAAATGCCAATATGATGGCACAGCTCATTCCACTCATGCAGTCTAGGATGGCTGCCCAGCTGAAGCCAAATGAAATTAATACAGGAATACAATCATCACCTGTCCCTGCTTCAAATCAGCAAGTTGCTTCTACACCTGTTGCAAATGAGAATTCTCCACATGCTAATTTATCTAGTGATGTATCTGGACAATCTAGTTCTGTGAAAGGTAGGCAGATTGCACCACCTGGGCCTTTTGGCGCAGCATCAAATGCGGGGATAGCGAACAACTCCAACGTCCTTGCAATGCAGCAGCATGGTTTTCACAATAGAGAGTCTCAAGCACCTACTAGGCAGGCAGTTATGCATGGGAATGGAATGCCTCCTATGCACCCTCCTCAGTCATCTTCAAACGTGACCCAAGGTGTAGATCAGATTTTATCTGCAAATAATGCAAGTAGCAGCAATGATACTTTGTCAACCCAACATTTTAAACCGGCAAGTTGGTCTTCTGCACAGTGTACTGTTCCTAATGATGGAGGTTCGGGCAATCAATTCCCATCAACGGGTGCACCAGTTGCACAGATGTTAAAACAACATGTTGGTTTCACCAAACAACAGTTGCATGTTCTTAAAGCGCAAATACTGGCATTTAGGCGACTAAAGGTTCGCTGATTTGTTACTCTCTTGCACTTAATTTTTTACAATACTTTTTCCTAGTGTTTTTCCAGTCACTAAAGAAGAGGCTGATGAAATGTAGTTGATTTTTGACAGAAAGGAGAATGTACTCTTCCTCAAGAACTTCTTCAGTCTATTGCTCCTCCACCTCTTGAATTGCAACTGCAGCAACATTTTGTTTCTGCAGGAGGAAGTAATCAAGACAGATCCCACAGGAAGGTTGCAGAAAACCAAGCGAGGCATTTGGAGTCCAGTGAGGAGGCACAGGCCATGCCATCTATAAATGAACAGGATTCTTCAAAAGAAGAAGCTTTTGTAGGAGATGAGAAACCAAATATCTCAAAAATTCAAATGTTAGGTGCCCCCGCCACAACAAAGGAAGCTACATGCCAGGTTGCTACTGGTAGAGAAGAGCAACAAGGTGTTACATTTTCTGTTAATTCAGACCGAGATGTTGAGCGTGGTCTTCAAAAAATTCCTGTAAGAAATGATCTTGCAAATGATAGGGGGAAAGCTGTTGTATCACAGTTTCCTATTTCTGATGCATCGCAAGCTAAGAAACCTGCACAAGCTGGCATTACATCTCAGCAGAAAGATGGCTCTGGCAGGAAATATCACGGCCCTCTGTTTGATTTTCCTTTTTTTACCAGGAAACATGACTCTGTTGGATCAGCAGGCGTAGTTAACACCAACAATAATCTAACATTGGCATATGATGTCAAAGATCTTCTGTATGAGGAAGGCCTGGAAGTGCTTAGTAAGAAGCGTTCCAAAAATCTGCAGAAAATAAATGATTTGTTGGCTGTTAATTTGGAGAGGAAAAGGATTCGTCCAGATCTAGTGTTGCGGTTACAAATTGAAGAAAAGAAGCTCAGACTTTTAGATTTGCAAGCTCGCTTGAGAGATGAAGTGGATCAACAGCAAAAGGAAATAATGGCTATGCCTGACAGACCTTATCGGAAGTTTGTTAGGCTCTGTGAGCGTCAACGTATGGAGCTGGCTAGACAGGTGCAGGCATCTCAAAAAGCTTTGAGAGATAAGCAACTGAAATCGATCTTCCAGTGGCGTAAGAAACTTCTGGAGGCTCACTGGGCTATCCGTGATGCACGTACTGCACGCAACAGAGGAGTCGCCAAATACCATGAGAGAATGTTAAGGGAATTCTCTAAAAGGAAAGATGATGATCGAAATAAACGGATGGAGGCTTTGAAGAACAATGATGTTGAAAGGTACCGAGAAATGTTACTGGAGCAGCAGACTAGCATTGTCGGTGATGCTGCTGAGAGGTATGCTGTCCTGTCATCGTTCTTGACTCAAACGGAAGAATATCTTCATAAGCTGGGAAATAAGATAACATCTGCAAAGAATCAGCAAGAAGTGGAGGAGGCAGCAAATGCTGCTGCAGCAGCTGCACGACTTCAGGCATGCTTTGAAATTTCCATCTCTGTCTTGCTTGCTATCATACACATACACATTTTCACATGTGGTGTGAACTGCTTACCTTTTTTTTTAATGTTTAATTACTTCTTTCTTAGTGAAAGAACTAAGAGATCCCGCTGGTAATTTAATAGTTTTACCTGTTCTCTCTCAAGGCCTTGTTTGTTTGGTGTGTATTGAAGTTTCTAATCAGTTTTATTTTTTGTTGGCCAAAGGGCCTATCAGAAGAAGAAGTGAGGGTTGCAGCAGCTTGTGCTGGGGAGGAAGTAATGATAAGGAACCGGTTTATAGAAATGAATGCACCCAAGGATGGTTCCTCCGTCAACAAGTAAGTTATCTGTTTGATAACATGTTTCACTTTTCAATTCTTTCCCTTGCATTTGGAAGTGGATGCAACAATTATGTTTGACTAGGAAGGATGTTGATGTGGAAATCTCTGCAGTATATTATGTGATTCATGAATATGTATTGTGGACAACGAATGTTCAATTGTCAGTTGAGAATCCACATGCTTTTACCAGTAAAAGGTGATACTTGAGTGTCCTAGCATTCACATTTCCTTTTTATTTTTATTCCATGTGTCTCCACAGATATTACAGCCTTGCTCATGCTGTGAATGAAAGGGTCATAAGGCAGCCATCAATGTTACGGGCAGGAACTTTGCGAGACTATCAGCTTGTAGGTTGCTAATGTTTAGAATATTTGAATTGTTTATTTGTTTTGTTTTTCAGTACTATCTCATTGCACCTTGGTTTGAGCTACTTCTGTGTCTTTGTTCGTCTCCTTCAGGTTGGATTGCAGTGGATGCTTTCTTTATATAATAATAAGTTGAATGGAATCCTGGCTGATGAAATGGGCCTTGGGAAGACTGTACAGGTGATTGCCTGTTGGCTTGAGTTTTAAGAACAGCTCTTTTCACCACGTACAAACTAAAGAATTGTTCCCATAAATCACTTATAATAATGTTGTTGGTTATCACTGGATATATGAATCCTGAATTGCTTTGTCCGTCTGGACGTGTATATGAGTAGCAAGAAAGATTCAAATCTTTGCACCAATTGTCTTGATGTGTTTGCTTTATTTGTCGAACAGGTGATGGCGTTGATTGCTTATCTGATGGAATTTAAAGGAAATTATGGACCACATCTTATAATTGTTCCTAATGCTGTTTTAGTGAATTGGAAGGTTAGTCAATTATGACCGCAAATTGCTCACATTTTGGTGTTGCTGTATCTAATGTGTTAATGCTGCAGAGTGAGTTCCTCAACTGGCTGCCATCTGTGTCTTGCATCTTCTATGTGGGTGGAAAGGATCAGCGATCAAAATTATTTTCTCAAGTAAGATGAAATCTTTAGTTATTTGATCGCTGAGTTTCTTAAGACTTGCTAACCTTTCCGAATTTTATGTAGGAGGTTTTAGCAATGAAATTCAATGTATTAGTGACAACTTATGAGTTTATCATGTATGATCGCTCAAAACTTTCAAGAGTGGATTGGAAGTACATCATAATTGATGAAGCACAGAGAATGAAGGACAGGGAATCAGTTTTAGCTCGTGATCTTGACAGGTATCGTTGCCAGAGGCGCTTACTTCTTACAGGAACACCATTGCAGGTATGTTTTAATACATGCTTGCAAGTGTTAGACTAAATTGAGTATGAATTTTGGAAAGATCTTTGCTGAATTCTGTAACTTATGCATTCTATGCATATTGCCTCTGTATACCATCTTGATTGTGTTGGGAAAAGGCTATCAGTGGGTTGGTTTTATTCAATTGGAGTTTAAGGTGATCAAATAAGTGTAATAAAATTTACCTGGATTGATGGCATATCCATCGATGGTAACACTAGGAATGTGGCATTTGTTGCTTTCATTCACTTTTAGATTATTAAAATTGAGTAGTAACCTTAGATATGAGAAGGATGTGCTTTTTGCATGCCTGTTGATGATTCAACTTTTAGATTTCTCATATCTGTATCCACGGCCCAAATTCAATTGACTTGAGAAGCAAAGTTAATTTCAGGATTTTTGATGTGTATTAGGCATGCCTGTTTATTAGTTATTTCAGAAGCAGAACCTAAACAAGATTACCATATTGTTGCTCTGCACATGGCTTGACTGTGGTGGTTAACAAGTAAATTCCATATATAAGTATATGTTGCAGCTGCTGATGTGTACAGCATATGTATTGGAATTGCTGCATTTTATAGATCAGAAATACATGTTTTAAATCAGTTTCGAGTAAATAACTCTGCATTGTTTAAAAGTGAGGCATAATTTAACCCCTTGAACTGGATTTTAGATCAATGATTAGTAACTATGTCTACCGTGCTATGAGTAACATGGATGATTTCTTCTCTTTTTGTCTTCCTGCAGAACGATTTGAAGGAACTTTGGTCACTTTTGAATCTACTTCTTCCTGAAGTTTTTGACAATAGGAAAGCATTCCACGATTGGTTCTCAAAACCCTTTCAAAAGGAAGGTCCTACACATGATGGAGATGATGACTGGCTTGAGACTGAAAAGAAGGTCATCATCATTCACCGACTTCATCAGATTTTGGAACCCTTTATGCTCAGACGTCGTGTAGAAGATGTAGAAGGTTCACTCCCTCCCAAGGTATGTTAATTTGGACTGCTGTTCCTAGCTCTATGTCTGCCACGATTTGGAGTATAGTTAATTACACTGTCAGTGCTGGATTGCAGGTTTCAATAGTTTTGAGATGTAGAATGTCTGCCATTCAGAGTGCCGTTTATGATTGGATCAAATCTACTGGCACTCTTCGAGTTGATCCCGAAGATGAAAAGCGAAGGGTTCAAAAAAATCCTATGTACCAGCCTAAGGTGTATAGAACTTTAAATAACAGATGTATGGAGCTTCGGAAAGCTTGCAATCATCCTTTGCTTAATTACCCCTATTTTAGTGACTTCTCCAAGGATTTCCTTGTTAGATCTTGTGGGAAATTATGGATTTTGGATAGGATCCTCATAAAACTTCAAAGAACTGGGCATCGTGTACTTCTCTTCAGTACCATGACAAAACTCCTTGATATTTTGGAGGAATACTTGCAATGGCGGCACCTTTTATACAGAAGGATAGATGGAACAACTAGCCTGGAAGATCGAGAATCTGCTATAGTTGACTTTAATAGTCCTGATTCAGACTGTTTCATCTTTCTGCTCAGCATTCGGGCTGCTGGAAGGGGTCTTAATCTTCAATCTGCAGACACAGTCATCATATACGACCCTGATCCAAATCCGAAGAATGAGGAACAGGCAGTTGCCAGAGCCCACCGAATTGGACAGACAAGAGAGGTTAAAGTCATTTACATGGAAGCAGTTGTTGACAAGATTTCTAGCCATCAGAAGGAGGATGAAATAAGAAGTGGAGGTACAGTTGATCTAGAAGATGACCTTGCAGGTAAGGACCGTTATATGGGATCTATTGAGAGTCTCATAAGAAATAACATTCAACAATACAAGATTGACATGGCTGATGAGGTCATAAATGCTGGGCGTTTTGACCAAAGAACAACACATGAAGAGAGACGTATGACTTTAGAGACATTATTACATGATGAAGAGCGATATCAAGAAACAGTCCACGATGTTCCGTCACTCCAGGCGGTTAATCGCATGATAGCCCGTAGTGAAGATGAAGTTGAATTATTTGATCAAATGGATGAAGAGCTGGAATGGACAGATGAGATGACAAGGTATGACCAGGTACCTAAGTGGCTCCGAGTTGGTACGAAGGAAGTGAATACCTTAATTGCTAATTTATCAAAGAAACCATCGAAGAATATCCTATTTTCTAGTGGTATGGGCATTGAATCAAGTGAAACTGAAAGAAAAAGAGGCAGACCAAAGGGCAAGAAATCTCCTAATTACAAGGAAATTGATGAAGAAAATGGAGAATACTCTGACTTGAGTTCTGATGAGAGAAATGGATATTCTGCACCTGAAGAAGAGGGAGAAATTAGAGAATTCGAAGATGATGAATCGAGTGGTGCAGTAGGAGCTCCACCTATCAACAAAGACCAATCAGATGATGATGCTCCTGTTTGCAATGATGGTTATGGGTGCCCTCGGGCAGTGGAAAACAACAAAAATAGTTATATGCTGGATGAAGCCGGTTCCTCGGGGTCATCTTCTGATAGCCGAAGAATGACACGAACAGTGTCTCCCGTTTCTTCTCAGAAATTTGGGTCTCTTTCTGCGCTAGATGGCAAACCAGGTTCTCATTCTAAAAAGCCGGTATGGTTCTTCTCATTGTGCACTTTTGCAGTTAGATTGGTTGACTTCTGCTAGCTATTCACTCCTTTCTTCCTGATCATTTTTCAGCCAGATGAGCTAGAGGAAGGAGAAATTGCTGTATCTGGAGATTCTCAAATGGACCATCAGCAGTCAGGAAGTTGGATTCATGAACGCGATGAGGGTGAAGATGAACAAGTTCTGCAACCTAAGATAAAAAGAAAACGCAGTATTCGTATTCGACCACGCCTTGCTGTGGAAAGGCAAGAGGATAAATCTAGCCATGATGCTAAGCGTGGAGATTCGATGTTAGCATATCCAGGTGATCATAAATATCAAACACAGTTGAGGGTTGATACTGAAACAAAAGCATTTGCAGAGCCCAAGGTTTCCAAGCCTGATCAGAGTGATTCTGCGAAGCGTAGGCGGAACTTGACTCCAAAGAAAATAGCTAACACATCAAAATTGCATGCTTCTCCTAAATATAGCAGATTGAATTTGCAGTCTACATCAGCAGAAGATGCCGCTGAACACTCCAGAGAGAGTTGGGACACAAAAATGACAAATACAAGTGGGAATTTGACAGTGGGAACTAAGATGTCTGATGGTATCCAACGAAGGGTATGTACCATCTTGATCTGTTTTTAATCAGCGTTATGTCCTGTCATATGTCTTATTTAATGTGGTTTCTGCCGAGTCATTAGTAGGGTACGAATGATTTGATTATTTGAACACCCTTCACATTTCAGTTAATATAGTACAACGGCCTTGCATGAATTTGAGCTTTGATGAGTGTTATTTCTGACCAGTGGAATATCTTTACTACTAGAATGAACTAGATTGCAATAAATGTGGCTTTTTAAAGATGTTTTCACCAATTTCAGTGGTTAGGAATCTTAATTTACATCTACCTATTGAAGTAATTAGGACTTCTACTTTATCTTTGTCCTGTTTGAACATATACTAATTTAGCTTCCATTTGTTGAAGTTCCTAAATTTCAACCGGTTTTTTCTGATCTTTTTCAGTCTCATGATTATCTTATTTCGTTGTCTGTTTACCCGCAAAAAAATTCTTGTTTCTGCAGTTTAAAAATGTGATTAGCAAGCTTCAGAGGGTTCTAGATAAGGAAGGTCAACAAATAACCCCCCTACTAACAGATTTGTGGAAGAGAATAGAGAATTCAGGGTACCCAAGTGGTGCTGGCAATAATCTTTTGGACTTGAGGAAGATTGAACAACGTGTTGACAGATTGGAGTACAGTGGAGTGATGGAGCTTGTGTGTGACATGCAATTCATGTTAAAGGGTGCCATGCAGTTCTACGGGTTCTCACATGAGGTATGGTTACTTATTTAACTTTGTTCTTGTAAATAATTGTGCTGTTCTTTGTAGTGTACCCTATTTGAACACGGGTCTTGTGCGCCCATTCAAGCATTTACATCGTTACCATTATGCGGTGTATTTACTTGGTGCAGGTTAGATCTGAAGCAAGGAAAGTACATGATCTCATCTTTGATATCTTGAAGGTAACATTTCCAGATACAGATTTCCGTGAAGTCAGAAATGCACTCTCTTTTTCTGCCGCACCATCTACCCCTGCTTCTACTCCAACCTCAAGGCAGGTGCCTTTAGGCCAAAAAAGACACAAACCAATAAATGAAGTAGAACATGAGACTGGCACCAACCGAAAGCCAATGCAGCGCGGTTCAATTCCTCCAAGTGAAGATTCAAGGGCCCGAGGTCACTTATCCCAGAAAGAAGCTAGGCTTGTGAGTGGAAGTGGGAGCACCAGGGAATCTCATCATCAGGATGATTCTCCAGTCCATCCCGGGGAGTTGGTCATCTGCAAGAAGAAGAGGAAAGACAGGGACAAGTCCCTTGCAAAATCTAGGAATGGATCAAGTGGTCCAGTTTCACCCCCTAGTATAGGTCGTAACATCATGAGTCCATCTTCATGTTCAACCCCAAAGGATGGAAGGCCGGCTCAGCTGTGGGGCAAACAATCTCAACCCACAAATTGCAGTGGCGGTGCTGTTGGATGGGCGAATCCTGTAAAGAGGTTGAGAACAGATACTGGTAAGAGGAGGCCTAGCCATTTGTGACTTCAGTAATGAAGGATATTATATATTTGAATGGTATAAAGCAAGTTATTGTTTATAGTATTGTAGGTTGTTTATCAATTGTATACTGCACCTTGCAGTAAGTACCGGCAATCCATCAGTCATAGGTTACATCTGACCATTGTTAGGTTAAAATCTCAAAGCTCTCATGCTTTGATGTATTTCTTATGATCCAAGGATTCAAACTTTTATTGAATGGCTATCAGTGAACAACAAAAGATTGGAGCATGAAAAATCCGATACTTTTGTCTGAAAACGAAACCAATTTACACATTTTGTACATGTATTTCATGTCAACAGTTGAAATAAAAATGAGGCTCTTGAGGATCTGCTTTGCCTAAGGCTGTTGAGGATCTGCTTTGCCTATCATTTCCTCGTCCTCAGGTTCTATGCTTCCTCTT
>JANSVB020000071.1:1034642-1049404 GCA_025504935.2 Erythroxylum haughtii
CACTTTTTGGGAGAATATGAGTCGAAGCAAAAACAAAAATATTTTTAATAGAACATCTTTTACAATCTTTAAAGAGATAGTTCACCAATAGACCGAAAAGGTAAAGTTATAATTATTTTTACTGATAATCAACAAGAAATTGATACTTGTCAAAACATAAAAAATGCTTCTAATTTTGACCAAACAGACTATGTTACTTTGATACGTTATTCACAAGAATCGAACTTTCACCGAAACAAATTACCAAGTCATTAACAGAATCAGAAAGAGAGGGATTTGAACGCTCGGTATGAATAACTCGCACAACGAATTAGCAATTTGACATTTTAGTCTATATATATATTATTTTTACAAAAATTATTATATAATTTATTATATATAACTCAATTATTTCAATTCGAATAATCTGAAAGATACCTTATAGATATTATCATATCAACCTTATATCAAAAAAATAAAAAGTCAATCTCGTTTCTTGATACAATAGAGCCTCAAATAAATCCTAAACCCGAATGGCCCCTTCTTATTCAAGTCTTATATTATTTTAATTACGAGTCAATTATTACACTAACATATTGTAAAGTGAACAACTTATAGATCTCTAACTTTAGGACAAGACTTTCAAACGTTTAAACCAATGAGGAAGTTAAGGTGAGGTGCAAATAAGGGGGTCAAATCTTTTGTGCCAATAATCTTATATCAACTTTGTTCTATACAATCCTATCCATATTTCTCTTGTCTGATAAAATCGTCTGAAATACAATTGATACAAAATTATAGGTATAGAGGATTTGGTTTGCAAGGAAGAGACAATTTATTAAAGATCTTCTGGATTAGGAAATAAGTGCCTGTTTGGTTCAACTTTTGGGAGATGAATAAGCACTTTTTTTATCGTAAAAGCTTATTTTAGGAAAATTGAGTGTTTGACTGTATAATCAAAAAACACTTTTTTCATATAAATAATTTATTTGGAAGCTAAAATACAGTATTTTAAGAAGCTTAAATTTGAAGCTTTTCCAAAAAAATACTTTTTCAGATAAATTTTTTAGATCAATTAATGAGTTTATTTTTAGTCTCATTTATTTTTATGTTTTACACATAATTTTCACAATACCGACAAACACATCTCACGTTTATTTTGATATTTATATAATATTATTTGACTTTTTATATATTTTAATATTTAATTTTGATACTAGTTTTATTTATATTATAATCCATATAAAAGATTTGATTAGATATATTTTTATTTATGATTTATATAGTTTAAAATTATACAATAATTAATATATTGTATTTGGCATATTGTTTAATATATTTTAAATAACATTTATAAGCATAAATAATTTTTATTACAAAATAAAATATAGTTAAAATTAAAATTATTTTTTATTTTTATATTGTCAAATAATTTATTATATATTTTTTTTTTAAAAATTATTTTTTAAATAACAATTAAACTGTAAACTGACTTTTTAAAAAAAACTATTTCAAAAAAATTTATACGTATAAAAACTATACTAATATAAGTTCGTTCAAACGAACAAGCCATCGTAAGCACGGCAGATTTCACCGCGTAAACGAATCGGTACCAATTAGAAGAAACACTTGACGCCAACCGCGCACGTTAGCAAAGTCTTCAACTTGCTCTGCTTAAATGTTCCACCTACCCGCGCTCCTTTTCTACGTCGAGCCTTCTTTCTCTCCAGCTCTCTCCTTTCTGTCTCTTTACGAGTCAAGTAATTAATGAAAAGTCCCTACAACGTGTACGGTCGTCGGACCCCAAGCCCCGGCGGCTTTTTCTACTCGCCGACTTCCTCTTGCACCGATGCCTCCTCCTCCACCGTCAAGAAGCGAAACCCTGTCGCTGTCGCCGCCAGATCGGTGGCTGGAGCGTTTGTGGGTTGCTTCACGCCACCTGAGAATGAGGACTCCAAGAGTTATCAGCACTCTGAAGAGTATAAACCTACCTCTGGTAAATTGAAACTCCAGCTGCCAAGCTTCCCTTTTAAGCTTTTGCAACATAAATGATTCATATGACTAGAGTCAGTTGTGCTTAGGTTCCCGATTTTGGTTTATGGGAAGTCATGTTAAAGAATGTTACTTGACTTCTGTTTGAAGTAAACAAGTTGTTGTCCATTTTAGTGGACTGATCTGGTTGCAGAGAGAAGCATAATCATAGTAATGAGGTTTTCCCGAATCGTGTCAATTAATTACCTCATGGCGTAGCTTGGGGGTGGATTCTAATCTCTCACAACGTTCAAAAGCATAATTTGTTCGATTTCATTTCCTTTGTAGGTTCTTACTGTTTTTTCATTTGCCGATTTAAATGATGAATTTCGAGCTTAACAAGTGATTGAATAGGTGTAACTTCGTTTCTTTTAGTTTCAAGCAATCCTGCAAATAACCGGAGACAAGGCTCTAAGGGATCTATCTATGGAAGTACAGACAACTCGACCCGTGAAATAGCGGCGGGGACTATGAAGTTCAGCATGGATGAAATCTGCCGGGCCACAAGGAACTTTTCCCCTTCTATTAAAATTGGACAAGGTGGGTTTGGGACAGTCTACAAGGGCAGACTCGAAGATGGTATGGTTGTTGCAATCAAACGAGCTAAAAAGGTTCGTAGAAAAAAGGATGTTTACATGATTTGTTTTCCTGTTTCTAATTGCCCAAGAAACAATGTGTTAACGAGGTTACAGCCTCCATCAATGGCTTGGGGACCTGTTCTCTGCAGAGCTTGTATGACAAACATTTAGGTGTGGAGTTTCAAACCGAGATTCAAACACTGGCACAAGTAGAGCATTTAAATTTGGTAAAGTTTTATGGGTATTTGGAGCATGGAGATGAAAAAATTGTTGTCATGGAGTATGTACCAAATGGAACTCTCAGAGAACACTTGGACTGTGAGTTTACTTTTACTTTGTCATGTTTCTCTACATCTCATTGTCTGTCTGTTTGTCATCATAGGAACTTCACATTCTTGTGATCTGGATTGAGTTAATGAAGCATGTTAAAGCAGGTATCGGAGGCAATGTCCTTGAACTTTCTCAGCGCCTGGATATTGCAATTGATGTGGCTCATGCAATCACTTATCTTCACATGTATACAGGTTTTCCTTTCTTTAATGGCCTATTACTTTCATCGAAACTGGACCTGAAGCTATGTTCTTCAACTATTTGATTTAACTATGTCATCATTTATCGGATTCATTCCTTGCAGACCACCCGATCATTCACAGAGACATAAAGTCCTCAAACATTCTGATCGCCGATAACTTTCGAGCCAAGGTCTCTGATTTTGGTTTTGCAAGGCTAGCAGCTGATACCGAGTCCGGTGCCACTCATGTGTCTACCCAAATCAAAGGAACTGCCGGCTACTTAGACCCAGAATACCTTAAAACATATCAACTCACTGAGAAAAGCGATGTTTATTCGTTTGGTGTCTTACTGGTTGAGCTATTATCTGGGAGACGCCCAATAGAACCGAGACGGGAAATCAAAGAGCGAGTAACTTCCAAATGGGTACAATTTTCTTCTCCTCTTTGCCTCATTGATTATTAGATCTCTAAAGATCATCAACTTCAGAACTATGGGATGAGTTTAGTGTGAAGAGATACTGTGCAAAACATTCCTTTTAACTCATACATCTTGTCACCAACTTTTGTGTCAACTCAATGTTCAAGAACACCAAAAACAATAGGAATCGAAAAGATCTACCCATGACTCTGAATAAGTGTGACTTGCAGGCGGTGAACAAGTTTATTGCCGGAGAGACAATTTTAATATTGGACCCAAAGCTGGAAAGAAGTGCAGCAAATAACTTGGCCCTGGAAAAGATTATGGAACTGTCTGTACAATGTATGGGTCCCCGCAGACACAGCCGACCAAGCATGAAGAGATGTGCAGAGATCCTCTGGAGTATCCGTAAAGATTACAAAGAACTGACAGCCTCAGATTTTCGATCCAACTCACAAAGAAGTGCTTCAGTTGGAAGAGAATAAAAGCAGATTTACTGAGAAGAAGGTCAGTTTGTAAAAAAATGGTAATGTATCTTGACTAATGAAAGCCATTTCTGTGATCAATCAAAGGATCGAGGATGCTAGCTTATGCCAACCTGGGTTTCTAATCACTTCTGGTTCCGTGATCAGGATCATGGGAGCAAGTTCTTCAGTAAAGTTTACTACTTTTGAGTATAGGAAAATTCGTTGTGCAAATAAGAAGTTGCATTTAATTTTGTGGAAGATTATCATTTCTTATATCTTTCCGTTTCCTTTTCATCTGTCTTGGTGGAGAACAAGTCCTGTAAGCCTACATGTCTTGCTCATTTTTACCATTTATGTAATCTATTTCCTTTTCTATTCGTATCTAATCTCAGAGGTCTGGTATAATCTGATATTTTCTATTTTTGTTTCAACATTTTGGCTTCCATACAACTAAAACATAACAAAGCAATCAAATAGTCAAGAACATAAAATTATCAAATTGTTCATTAGGAATATTAAACTATAAATATGTGCAGTGTGCTTATACATGTATAAACAAAGCTATACTATTGGTATTCCATTCATCTCTCTAAATTTCTTATGTACATCTAGAAAAGGATTACAAAAGAAAATAACCAAAAGACCACAAGTTCAGCAAAGTTTACGCTGAAAAGAATTTGCAGCACTCAGCTTTTTCGACTGAAGTTCATGTCGGTATCTGGTTCTTGTGGGTTGACATATTCTTAAGACAAGACTACTTAGTATACCCCAAAAAGGAAGAGGAAAGAATACTTGATTCAGACTTCACACTACACGTTCAGAGATGCATTTAACTGTAACCTGTTTCTCATAGGAGCTAAGAACTTTATCTTGGAAAAATTTTCCATCTCCCACCCTCTCCTAGGCTCTTGGAAATGAATTCTGCCGCGTTAGGCGATATTCTGTGTCTAACGGTCTTTCCGGATCACTACTTACATAGTCCACTTTTGAACAAAGGAAGAAGAAGGAAGATGAATATATGGATACATGCCATATACTGCAAACCGTTTTGTACCCAAAAAGAAAAAATCAGATAGAGAAACAAAGAGAAAAAGAGTATAGAGTAAAGAGGAAATTAAATGAACCTGTGCCAAATCCAGTAGCTTTCACTGCTTTCTAGCTTCCAACTTATTGCTGCCATGGCCAATGCAGTAAATCCCACAAGTACAAAACCCCATCTAAATCTTCTCAGTATTGTCTTCACTAAATTGTTCATCCAACTTTTCACATTATGCCACCTACAATTGGAATTTTACCGAAACAATATGCGATTAACTACTGTTTTATGTATATGCCCCTGCATCATACAGGCGAACTCACCTGCTGGTCATATTTATACACAGTTCCATCCCAATGCAAAATGACCTCATTTTGGTGGAGAACTCAATGAGCAACCCAACAAGAAGACCGAGTGTCCCAATTGCTATCACAAGAATAATATTCGAAGACCTGCAATCAGTGTCGTCAAACTAAAATCCACTTCTAAACGAAAGAAATGCAGGTTAAATGTGGAAGCTCAAACTACCTAGTTGCCTTTGTTATGGCCATAAGGGCTGTAAGGATAGCAACAACTGTGTGAATAGTCCTTTTAAAAGCTTCATCAATAGTGGCCAAGTACACAAAAGTGCTCACTACAGCCATGAAAGAGAGCCAAAAATCCATGAACTGAAACAGTTTCAAGTCAGTAGATCAGTAAATTGAAAACTAGTAATGAGATACACACATATGCACAAACTATATAAAAATCAAGCAATGTTGCAAGAATATGCAAGAGAAGCGCAAAGTTCTACGTCTTAAACCAATTTACGAAACTAATTTTTCTATGAATGTTCTAACACTATCCTCAAATGGTTACCTAGCTTCAATCGTGTTTCTATGCAATGTGTTAACTTAAATTAGATTTTTCCGGAGTTGGAAATTTGGCAGACTGGGTTATATGGATTTGTAGGGCCACGGAATCCCAACTTTTATTGGATAACCGCCTTTCCTAAGTGGTCAAGGTTGTAAGACAACCTCTTAATAAAAAGTCATCTCCCAACAAATCCTGGAGGATCATTTGAAAGGAGAATCTATGACAAAAATGTAATTGGGGAACATTTGAGCTTGTAAAAAAAAAGAAGAAAGAAACCGTGGAATTTCAGAAGTTTACATTATCTTTACCATATAAGGCTTTAGAACTATGAAGCCAACTCAAATCAATCGGTTTCCCTAAATCTAGTTATGTATGCAGTTCAGATCGTGTAGAAGCTGTGAGGGAGCCACAGTATGCAACCAATCAGCTTTTGTGCCCTCATGTGAACATGCTTTGATGAACTTATACCAGTCTCATGTTACGCAATGCAACAATAGTTCTATGCAAATCTATCATATAAGATCATTAAGGTGAGATTCATACTTGCAGAACATTGTACGATAATACACACCGCGTGCCTACATCACATGCATGATATAATCCACTTGAAATGCCACTGGACGTGAAAAGCACCCATTCTGCAAATGCCTGCAAAGAACCAAAATAAGTTAGTGAACGGGTACTGACTGATGGCTTTCAACATTTATCCCTGCAAGCAGTATAACTCAACCCAACGCCAACTTTGAGCCGAGACATTGGTATAAATTCCCTGGTATTTAAACAAAAACTACCATTTTCACTTGCTTGTCAGGCAAATCAGTTCTATTATGGAACTGAAGGGTATTTTATCACCATGACAGCCTTAAGAAAGACAAGCATATTCACCTAAGTATCATCGCCTATTGTTGCTGCAGTAAGTATTTTACAGCATGAGCTACGAAGTAAAGAATAGAATCAAGATTTTTACCTTTTTCCGAAGAGACCAATATGCAGGAAGAATAGCTGCAGCATTTGACGCAATGAGTGCAATCGATTGCCATATGTGCCCTACATCAGATTCCATCTATTTATTAAATCAAAGACAACCTTTTTCAACTTTCAACAACTTAATTTATTTGCAGATCAATGCCTTTGTGCTTCAACAACTGAACTGTAATGCTTTTATAAGACGCAAGGATCAACCTTGGACCACCATAGTTGGTCAATTTAAGCACAGTTTACCAGAAACTAAGATTTTTATAAGAGAGAGAAAGAAGGCCAAGGCCAAGGTCAGGTCAGTTCTCATATCCTTCACTAAAGCAAAGCAATAGACATCAGAAGTTTATACCAAATATCTGTCAAATGTCGACTCTGCGCCTTTGCTTGAAAACCCTCTGACATAGATTTTCAAGTCCATCCCCCCTTGACACTTTCAAGGAAATGGTTCTTTGGCTTAAAAAGATTAAGTCACACCCAAGAAAAATAACCAAATGATGGAAAAAAGTACATACTCTGTTGCGATACAACTTCAATGCTACAATCGAGGCCCCCATGCGTTCGGTCACAGGAACAAAAGCTGAGGAAGAAAACAAAGAATGACACAGGGATTAGGAATGTACTAACCTATGCAATCTCACTTATGCAAGTTGTCACCAAAAATTTTGCACCAAGAATAACATAAGAAGGAGAAAAGTGTTATGAGATTGAGAATATGGAACCTGTATGATGTCAGTCCACTGGCATCTAATGCTACTTTGCACTCCCCATGAGAAGAGCATCTTTTAGGGCACCTCTCAACTGAAATAGACATAATGGTCTGGCCAAGGGAACTACTATTTGATGCACTTAAACTTCTTAATCCAAAAGCCCAAGTTCCCTCCTTAACATACAAGATATAAAAATCAACCTTCTGTTCACTTGAATCATACAACATGAAAAACATAGAACCATCACTGCTTCTATTCTTGTATGCATAATAATAGTCCCAATTGTTGATAGATGGCATTCCACCAAATCTAGCATATAATTCATAGCTTATCTTTGCATCTGATGTTAGGCGAATGTGTATATTTCCTCCAGCTGCACCATGAGGAATGTTTAGGATAAAATAAGACCAAGAATCTTCTGCTTCTCCGCCATATGAGGTATTGCCTGACAGGGGCTCCAAAGGAAAATTAGCAGAATCTGGGGATAATTTTTCACTGACTGGCAGATAATAGGACTCAAAGGGAGAGTTGTCCCTCCTAAGATTTGTCTACATATAGCCAACCATGATTCATAAAGTTAATTTTTATGTGTGAATAATTCCTCAAAGACATAAGAATAAAAATAAACTATAGAAGTAAGCTGTTTAGAAGTTATTCCAACATATTATCACAATCCACACATAACATGCCAAAACGACAACACAGATTTGCATCTTCAAAGAAAAATGAGCAAGTCACAGACAAGATAAAGGGAGCTCATGGTTTTTCATAATCTTACCTGAAGCATGTATCTTAAAGAGGTACAATTCAGTCCCGCTTTGCCAACTGGACATCCAAGCACTTGCCACTTAATGGAATAGCAAACCTTTGTTGCAGCAAGTTCAGTAGCCCCAATTTTTTTTGAGAGATTAGATGGTAAAACAGTAATAAACCAGCGGCCAACAATTGGAGAACGAAGAACAAAGGGGGCCTTGATTAAGTCACCAGAATAATCATGAAGTGCCACCGAAGGCATTGCACCATGCCGCACAAAATACATTAAATTAACTTCACTAGCAATCAAACCGTTACTTGATGGGCTTCCATTGATACTGAAATTTGTTCCTGCTATTGTCAATTGTTCTACCAAGTCAACCACCTCCAATGAATAGACTCTTGGTTCACTTTCTTCATGGCAAGATGCCTCAAAACTTTTACAAGAAAACCCAGTTTCAGATGTTTGGAAATTTTCATTTGGTGTATTATCTGTAAGATTGTAGCTATTAGATTGAGAACATGAAAGCAGGTCTACTGTCTGGTCACAGTACTGGCCCCACAATGTTGAGGCTCTACATCCTTCCACGCTGATGTTGGCACTAAAGGAGTATCCTGGGCTGCGGACAATCTGCAATTTCATACTATTTACTATCATTTAAGAATTGCTATGCTCTTACTAAAGTCTAGAGGAAACCATTTACTGAAGAGAAAACATAAAGCAAGGATAGATAATCTAGTATTCGTCCAGGTTTGTGCTTGATTTTACCTTCAAGATATTAGCTTTGAGTAAGAATTTTGAAATTCTCCACAAATTTAAGTGTAACTTTATAGGACTGATAAGCAAATATATCCAATTTTTCCATTAATGGAAACAAAAAGGTAGCCCTCATTCTCATTGTAAACAATATCCAAATATCAACTTTAGCCAGCAAATCATACATTATTATACTTCTCCAACTACTCAAACTTCTTCAAATGAGAACTTGTTTCTTCCAAGGATAACAGTTGTAGCTATATCACTGAAGTAGGACTGATTAGGAATTGATTACTAAAAATGTGCAAGCTAATGATGCATTTGAGGAATCAGAGTAAGTTAAAGCAGTAACTTAAGTAGAAAGGGATGGAACTTGGATAATGGCACTTATTAAAATTTTAAAATAATCATACCATCTTTGACTGTGTCCTTGTAGGCCCAATGCCATTGAAAAGACCCAGATACCAAACTCCTGGAGATATCTGAACAACAAACTTGTGAGTCAAATTCTGCTAACTGTTATTAACAAGACACACTAGTCTAAGAAGAAAACAAGAATGCACTTTCTGTGCATCAACGATTCAAACCATAATCCAAATAATCCCAAAATAGAACCTGACGCCAAAATATGAACAGATGATATTGAATTTGTATGCACAGACCAAAATTTGCTCTTCACAAATAAGAACATTGATGTCAAACCTGCTCGTTTGTCAGCTTCAAGGTTAAATTTTTCTGCATTGGATAGCACTGAACATTCTGGGAACCTCGAAATTCCGGAAATGATCCATTTGAAAGGGGAAACAATCCTGCAAGAACAGACATACTATAATTAAAACCATGAAGCATAACCAAATCAAATCAACAATCTCATTCAATGCACACGAACAGCAGGAGTAATGCCAAAGGAATATTGTGCTACAATAACCAGTTGAGCAAGAAAGATTCAATTACAAGCGTTCTCATGCGAACTGTCATCATAGATAGTCAATCACTTTTCTTCCTAAATACAAAGGATCATCCAAAACAAACCCAAAATAATCAGGTTTTGTTCATGTCTCTAACAAATAATACCTAATTGTATCGAAGAACTGTTTAAGACATCTGGAAGAGGAGGGCTTCCATCTCTGAAGCAGATAACCGGTAGATGGCTTTTAGGAACCTTTGATATGCTCTTCTCGTCCTGCCAAAAACTCTCAACCATGAACATACTATAAAATAACGACACAAAATCTAACATTATGACTTATATTCAGTAAAAATATCCAGAGACCATCTTCGGGACAAAACCTTAACGTACCCAAACAAACGACATTCAGTTCACACATCTAACATAAAACATCATCAGATATAATACTTACAAGGTCCACATCCGACTCTACTGTTACGTACACCGAAGAAAACCACGGAGGCAAATCGACTGAAAACACAGACAAACAAAGAGCCATTCCACCATTAAAAACAAAAAAACTACAAGATATCATCAAATCAACAACTGCAAATCCCCCGCTATTTCCACTCGATGATCATTAAACAAAACACATACTAAAAAGAAAAGATTGAACCAGACTCCACTTTCTCACTAGCCGCCTTACACGCACCTCTAATGTAACGCAAATCATAAGGCTTGACCTCCGTCTGAGGGTACCTAAAGCTAGAAACAGTGAAGGTATTGGACTGTAGAGGCTCATTAGCTGAGTAAGAATAAACGAAAAGACATGACAGGAGCAGGCCAAGACCAACACTCCTATAACAAGAGCACCAGAGCATCGAATTCCCTGCCATGTTCTTCTAGATAATTTACTATTCCCGGGGACAGGGGGAAGCTAAAAGGGGCTTAAAGTACATAAGAACCGTAGTTTTATTGTGTTAAATAAGGGGCAAAGAGGTAATGATAAGTGAAGGTGGATTGCGTGACTTGTGATTGACTTGTGTTGTTAAAGTTCGACCATGTTTCTATTACTTTGGTTAAAACTTAATACTAATTTGTCTCCGACCTGTTCGGTCTTTACTTAGTACAAAGATTTCACAACACGGAACTCAAAAAGGATATTTAATTTAAGGATAATTAAAAAAAACTCAAATTTTTGTTAAATTTTTAATTATACTCGAAGCTTTAAAAGGAAATAATAACTTTCAATTTTTTCAATTCTAATTCAAACTTTAAAAAGTGATAATAAAATTTTTAATTTTTCAATTTTTTTAATTTTAAACCGACTTTATAAGTTATTTTTTCGATGCCCTCAACCCTTTATTTTTTGTTTGTTTTTTTACATCTCAAAGTACTCTTTCGTTATAACGTACTGCAGTAATAAGTTTTTCATTTTTAGTTTATTATCTTGATGCCCTTAGTGTGAGGGCATCGAGCTGCATAATATGAAAATCCAAAAATAAGAGTGTCAAGAGAACAAACTGAAAACGAAAAAAAAAATTGAAATTAAGCGTAAGGTCGTCGGAGCTGCATAATCTGATTTAGAACATATTTAAGCAATAACGTCATTTTAATTTTGTGATTAAGCAATGTCGTTTTATTAATCTTTTTTTGTGTTAATTTTGACTGACGTGTATTAATAATTAAGGTTTCTAAAATACGTGCTAAATCATGCCAGCAAACTTAACAGAAGTACTAACATCGGGTTAAAATCGAAAAAATTGAAAGCATAGATATTTTATTGCTACTTTTGTTTTTTTTTAATAATTAACCCTTTAATCTATTAAAAATTTAAAACTTTATGCAAAACTCTTGTTAATAATTTTGGAATTTGGACTCCTTTTATTAATCTTCCACTAAATTATTGAAAGTGAGTGTTGGTAATATGTTATTTTTATACAATATTACTTTACATAATAAATTTTGTAGTAGTTTAAATAATTAAAATTATCAAAAAAATTGTAACTTTTTAATTTTGAAAATATATTCTAAATTTTTGTTAAAAATAACGATAAAATATACATGATATGAGCATCACATATGAATCAATCAAATATTATTTATACAAAAATTAATCAATGTTTTGAAAATTGATCCGGTTTGACCAATTTAACTGTTAAAACCTTGAATCGATTCAGTTTCTAATTTTTTGATTTGATTTAGTTTAATAATCTTTATTATTAAAAACCGATCAATTTATTAATCAATCAAATAAGTTAAAATAAACCTATTAGTTTTATTTACAATTTAATTTTAATTTTTTTCGACGAATAAAAATAATCTTCTTCAATTATTCTTCAAATTCTTTAATTTTATTCAATATGTAACCAGTTAATGATGGTCTAATATTGATTGAACATTTTAAACCTTCAAAATCTTGTCTTACGAGTTTAACTTCAGTCATGTTTTGAAAACAATGGGGTTTAATTAATTCAAATAAAATTCAAGAATTAAATTAAATTGACATGTTAATAATATTTGATTGATGCAATTATAATTTTCATGTTACTTATGATTTACTGTTATTTTGTAACGAAAATTTAAGAAAAGATATTGTTTTATGATTAATGTTTTTTTAAGGATTTTAAAAGTTATCATATTTTTTAAAAGTTATTTAAATTATTTCATATTTTTATAATATAATTAGTTGATCAAATCAATTTTTTAATAACTAATAGAATTAGCTAAGAATAAATGCAATAAGCTGATTGCTAAATAAAGCTCCTATCTCCGAATTAATTAAAACCTTATTAAGTAAAGGTTAATAAGGAAAGGATAAAGTTTGGTAAGGAGACGAGTGTGCCTAACCAACTATTTGGGGAAACGTTTAGGGGCACTATCGATGTACTAATATTATATTTACAGCACAAATGTCTGACACTTGGGGATGTGACAAAGTACCTTAATAAAAAAACTATACCTATCTGTTTTATAATTTTTAATTGCAAGCCTGAAATTTAATATTATGAATAGGCACGACATTGCTCTAAGTTCAATTTGAAATTTACCAATATGAAATTTAATTATTATTTCAATTCATTAAATTAAATTAAAATAAAATCTTTTTATTTAAGTCATTTAAATTGTTGAAATCAAATTAAGTTAGTTCTTTTTAACTTGAAATTAATTTAAACAGTAATTAATTTAAACTTTGTCTGTAAATGACTGAAATAATTAAAAATCGAACCGATATAATAACAGATTTAAGATTAAAAATGTTCAATCGGTAGTTATAAACTAGTTAAAAATTAAATAAAATAAAATATTTTAAAATAAGATTAAAAGACTTTGTTCTTATCTATTGAATAATTTGAAGTTTAATTAAAAAAATTGTTAAATAAATATTAATTGATTTATTTTGGTTTATAAGAACGTATGAATTTATAAAAATTGATAGATTAATTAATAAATTAATTTTTTAATAACAAAAAATATTAAAGTAAATCGAACCGAAAAATTAGACGATTCAAGATTTTTAACATTTAACCGGCCGAACAGATTGAGATTTTTAGTCATTCTTAATTTGAATAAAAAAAGTGATTTTTTATTTTTTATAAAGATGAACCCAAATATTTATTTAAAATTATTAAATATATGTAGTAATATGTAAATAATGTATTTAAATTAAAGTATTTAATGAATTAATAATTAAAAAAAGTAATAAATTTAATTTAATTAATGTTTAATATACTTTCACTTTTAATTAATAATTTTCTTCAAAATTTTATGTAAATACGATCATTAAATTGCAACCTAAATTTACAACCTTTTTGTGAGGAAAAAATTTGATTTTTGATAAAGAAAATAACTAGATTTATGTAAATTGAGACAAGTCATTAGTTTCACAATAGAAATAGTATGATCCTGCGAATGTGATTATCCATGCACGCAAGTTTTTCTCGATATGCGGGCGATATGTTTCCAACACTTCACCGTTTTCGTGGGGCAACCGCAGATTTGTTCGTAACATTTTGCTAACCAACAAGCCCATGGAATTGAATTGGATTTTGACAAAGTATTCTATCATGTCAATATCAATTCTCGTTTTAGGTTATTTTTTAAATTTTTTAAATAATTTTTAAATATTTTAGAATTTTTAAAATAATCTACTTTCAAATTGTACTGTTACATTGTATATTTTATAAGTTTATGCTAAGATATATATTATATTAATTTTAACATTATTTAATAATTAGATTTTCCAGATAATGTTAATTAGCTTCTAACTTCTAATTAAGATGGCATTGAATATATTGGATTTGTTTGGGATAATACCTGTTAAAGTTCTATCTTGCAAAGTCTCCAAATTATAATAGAACCCTGTCTTATGTGGCCTAACTTTGCATCACATGACAATTAGGCTAAAGGGACTGCTGATATGGTTTTTTTTTTGGTGTGGTTGTTAACGTATTTGGTGTGTAGCTTGTTCTCCATTGAGGTTTCTACGCCTGCGTATGTTTGCTGCACTTTGCATGATGTGAAGGTTTTTATGTCTTGATTTTTTTTTTTACTGCTGTGTTAAAGAGTTTTCAGTGGAAGACATGTTGGTGTGATTTGAAAGTTTTGATTTAACCATAGTGATGACTGAATTTTTCTCTTTTTTTCAACATACATGATAATGATTTTGTGAGACTTTTTTCTTGGAGGGTTGCGAGTGAAGTTGTTGTATGTGTGAAGAAAATTTGACAAAGTCGAACGCATGCTGCTATGTGTGTAACCATCATGTTGGAAGGTGCTATCGTGGGTTGAAGGAAAGAATT
>JANSVB020000071.1:1049504-1061226 GCA_025504935.2 Erythroxylum haughtii
CGAACGTATGCTACTATGTGTGTAACCATCATGTTGGAAGGTGCTCTCGTGGGTTGAAGGAAAGAATTAGTGAGATGCAGATTTTGTGCTGGTTTATGTGTGATTCCTTCTTTACCTTGCATTTTGTTTGGTCTTTATCTTGTTTGGATTTGTTGCAGTGGTTGTTTGTGTGGGCTATCATACGCGGTGTCTTCATCCTATAGTTGTGAATTAATACTAGCATTTGTGTGGATCAGCCTATAATTTGTGAGGGCAACTTTCAGACCTGTTTTAGTAGAGTTGAATATGTAGAGGAGTTATTTTCCTGTTCATTCTCGAGTGTTCTCATTTATGTTGAATTTTGTTTAACTACTTGAGTTATTTATGTAGTGTCTATTCGTTATAAGATTGTTGAGAAAAATTATCTGTTAAGGTTAGTACGAGGCGGTCATACTATTGAATATGAAATTCGCTCACGATGGTAAAGACGAGGGATAGTGTCAAGGGTTGAGTGGTGTCGATTTAGTAAAGCCTTGTATAAAACTATTATCGTTAGAAAAATAATTAAACTGAGTGAGGGCTCCGCAGATGTAGGAAAGGCGTGTCGAACTATGTTATCAAATTTTGGTGTTGATTTATTTAATTTTTTATTTATTTTTCTATTTTCGTTTATGCTAAAAAATTAACATATGCTGATACAATTACTTTATATCCAGTAACCGACAAATACAATTACAAGTAACTGCGACATAACTTTGCAAGCAACTATGGTCAAATCAAAGTTGTTGTGAAACTTCACCCCTACGATTTTTTCAGTTTACATCAACCTTAATTCCAAAATTCATAATATAAATAATAGCCACAATTAATACGAAATAATAATAATATTCAAATATTTCACATATAAATAATAACCACAATTAATATAAAAAGATAAATTTTATCATACAAATATAAAATTAAGAACAATACAAACTATTTAAGATATTACAATTTCATCATATAATAAATAATAATTACATCAAAACATCCAATAAAAAGGATAAAAATATACTTCACTTTCAAACTATTACAATTTATGACAAAAGTTTGTGATGAGGAACCAATCAAATAGAAGTGAAACATGTAACAAAAAAATTTTATATATATATAATTTAACATATAAATCAAATATAAGAAAATTTTAAAGAAGGGGAACAACAAAAACCAGGAACTTCGTTTAATCATCTACGTGAGGATATGCGCTATAATTACATCGACCTCAATTATTATTTTGTACAAAAATCATTGAGAGGAGCCCCATAGTCATCATTATTCAAATTTAATGCATCAAATGACATGCCAATGCTTTCACAACTAAGATTATCTTCAAAGTCATTCACATCTATCAAGTTTGGCTCCTCAAATACTCAATATGCCAAAAGATCGATATTATCAATAGAAATTGAATATGTTGAACTACTTGTGCTATTAAGACTCCTAGTAAACAATAAAATTCAAGTATTATAAAATTATAAGAAATTAAATCGAAATTAATAATGATAATAGCTACATTTTCCGAAGCTTTAAATTGTAACAATCGAATACTAAGTCATTCAATCTCTTGTACTCCATTATATTTATTTTCTTGAAATTGATGAATTTAAATGTGTTCCAGTTCTGTTCATAGCTTGTTTCACTGACACATTGACTTAAAATCTGAATTGCAAACCTTTGTAATTTTGGAACACCACTTCCGAATTGATTCCACCAAGAAACTATAAATTGTAAGATAACAAAAGTAATGTTAATAGACAAAATAAAGTAATAATTAAAATTCAATAAATAAGAAAAAAGAAACAACTAATACTTGAATAAAGTTTTGCTCTTTATCGAACAACAGTCGGTGATCCAAAATCTCCACTACATTGTTTATAAAGCTCCATCTGTGAGCTCAAGAAATCTTGTATCATTTTATGACCAACAATTGTTGTAATAATGAATAACATTTTTCTATTAACTTTAGCTTTTTTTGTAAAATCCAATCTGAAATGTACACTAGGATTCAAAAATACCCTAGTTGCAAACAACAGAGAAGAAAATTGTCTTTTTCATCTCTTATTGATAATTGCAAAATACCGTGTGTACAGAGAAGACCTATGTTTCATATTAGCCTTGATTGCTTCTTTAGCCCTTTCTATGACATAAAAAATATCCCATTATTGCCTTTTTGTTACTATCAGCTAAGCGAAGCACCCACACCTAAGGCTTACAAACTCGGATAAAAAATTAGCATTGAGACCAAAATTCTCTATCTTCTAGTATAATTTTGGAAACCTCCACTTCAATATTAGACCTATCATGCTGAGATACAACTCACTTATCACATGTAAATATTTGTCTTGATTCTTTCTTCATCGTAACAAAAGATTGAAGTGATAAGAAATTTGTAGCAAATCTCGCCATAGTAGTACGACATTAATTCCTACCATTGGTAAATCCCTTTCTCATTAAATTCAACACCTATATATAATTATAAATGAATTTGGTCAACTTTCTAGCTTTCTACACAGTCTCATCAATAACGGGAAAATACTTACAATTCTCTATACTCTCCAACATTAAGTTAATGCAATGTATAGCACAAGGAGTCCAAAAAAAATTATATTTATTTTGTAACCTTCTTCCTACTGCTTTATAAGCGACAACATTGTCAGTAATGAACTAAATAATTTTGGCTCTACTTCATTCACAACTTCATTAAATATCTTAATCAAAATATCAGTATTTCTAATAAGGCTATATGCATCAATTGTCTTAAAAAACATTGAGTCATTTGCATAATAAACCAAAAAATTAATAATGAGTTCTTGTTTCTTGTTTGTCCAACTATCACACATGATTGAACAGTCGAAAGTAGCCCAATTCACTTTTCTTTATTCCAAAATAACTTTTAATTTCATAAACTGAACAACTCAAAAGTTTACCCCTTAAGTCATTAATTGAAGGAGTTTTGTATCCCAGACTGTAAGAGGCTATTGCATCCACAATAGGTTGATAATAACAAGTCTGAGAAGCATTGAATGATGAACTGATATCATACTATCATCTAACTACTGTTATATCAACATTGTGAACCACATCTTTTGATTGCATTACACTACGAATTTAATATTGGGCTCCAGGAATTGTTCGTGGTGCAAAAAAATAGTCACCTGCCTTCTTCTTTTCCTCACATCAGGTTCAAATGTAAAATTCATTTTTTCTTGAGCCTGGGATGAAACACTACTACCACTACTACAACTACCACTACTACCTTCAACATTTTCACAATCACCATGAAAACCAAAAACAAACTTCCATTACTAATTTCAAAATCAACATTTCCCTTCTATCTTTCTCATGTTGATATTCTTCGAGCAATGTTTTCATTTGTCACTTCACATCAAGACTTATTTTTTGTAGGGTTCTATATCTCTTTTAACCCCAGCTAAATGATTCTTCAATCTGGTGATTCCTCCACGTTTCAGATGCTTGTTACAAAGCAAGCAAATTATATGATTCTTCATACTTTGGACCAATGTAACATGAGCCCAAGTTGAATCATTATATCTTCCTAAAGCAGTTTGACCAGGAGTACTTGAACTTCCTTCCATTTATCTGTAACAATAAATAAAGATATTAGTTTCGTAAGAAATTAATTCTTTAGTAGTTTCATCAACAAAATTAGCAGTGTTAAGTCCTTCACGAGGCAATGCAATATAAATAATGTCTTTAACTCTTTATATTTAGCCTAAAGAAGTAAAGATTCATGAAACTAAAGTAAAATTAAAAAATGGAGAGACTTTCCTATTGGAGAGTAGCAAATTCATGCTAAATTTAAAATCGACGTACAGTGTTATGCTTTGTAGTTTTGAAGGTTCAAAGACTTAAGATGATGGCTCAACGAATCCAAAAATTCAAGTTATAACTTAAACATCCTTAATTTCACTTAGCATGTTCATCTTTATTTTTGTTTTTTAGAAATATGATTATTTTCATCGACATATCTTCATAAATCTGTGCTTTTAATAAATGTCTTAAAATGGAATACACAAGCTGAATAATTTTTTTCATTAAGATGAACTAAAAAACTTTCACACTTATGCAAAGACATAATGTCGAGGTACTATAGGCGAGATAAAATGAAATAATAAGAAAATAAGATTTTAAATATGCAAAGATTATGAGATGGACTGATTTTGGGATAAATAAAGGTGAATATGCAGAGACTTAATGAGATGGACTAATTTTGGGATAAAGAAAACTTAGAGATAGAGATTTAACCTTTTTGCTAATTTAATATACAATAATTACAATTACAAAACTTCCTCTTCAACTCTTCCACAAGGCCACAACCGAATTATTACTATACTCAATTAATTATTTACCTAATATCCAAATACCATTATAATAATTTTAAGAATATGTTAATTAATTATTTACTTTAAAGTCTTTACATTCTTGGTTTTAAGGTTTTAATTTAAGTTCAAACTTTCTAACTTTTAATTCATACACGTCGTGCATTTCAATGATCAGAACATTTAAGATAAATCTCACATGAACGAAACCACAACCAATGAACCAAACTCATTTCATTCAACTTCAATCCAATATCCAACCAACGCAAATTACAAATCAAACTCACAATTTCATTCCAACTTCCAATTTGTTTACAATCATAAATGTAATTAAGCAGAAAAAATCAATTGAAAAGTGAAAATACACTAACAAATTCACGATCGATATTTTGGTCGGGTTAGGTTTAGATCTAGTATTATTCCACATCCAGTAGTCGGAGATGCGTGGAGGATAGGAGGAGAGCAGTCGATGACAAAGGCATGGAGGAGGTTTAGTGGTGGCATAGTGGTCTCGTGGAGGAAAGCTGAAGCTTGATGGAAGAGAACCGATGGTGGAGGAAGATTACAGTCATTTGGTGCAGTGGTTTGTGGTTGTCTTGATGCTGGAGAGAGAGAAGCACCATCGAAGATGGAGAGGAGAACGAGAGAGAGAATGGAGACGAGAGTGTGAGATAGTGAGAGAGAATGGAGGTGAGGCAAAGAGAGATAGAAAAATAGCAAAGTAGTAGAGAGTGTGCAGATGGGTCAATTTGGGTTTTTTTTTACTAAATAGTCCCTCATTTTAAAAAACTTACCGTACAACTCTCTGTACCAATAACTTTGATATTGTTCCATTTTTCAGTCGGTATGGTTTCGTCCGGCCTATACAGAACGATGCTCTATGACACAAAATTTAATGTGGTGTTATAGATTTTATTAAAATATAGAAGTATTTTTTTAAGTTTTTGATAATTTTAACGATAAAATAGATGCAATATAAATATAACCTATGAACTATTTAAATATTATTAATATAGTAATCTAACATTCTTTTTAAATTTGATATAAATTAATTAAATTTGAAATAAATAAATTATAATAATTTAATAATTTAAGTCTGATATAATTAATTTGATTCAAATTTAAAAATTATATTATATTATTATATAAACATTATGTAGTTAGACTATATGTGATGTTTATGTCACATAGATTTTTATTTTTAACAAAATTTATAAAATAATTTTAATTATCAATGTTTTAAAAATTAAATAAAAAAATAAACTGATAAGTTAAGAGATGTAAGGTTTAGAAGATTAAATAGATACCGAATCATCATAAAATTGGTTAAAGATTGAATAAAATTAAAAATTAAATATATAATTAAAAATTGTGTTTGTTGGTAAAAGAATTTGAAATTTAATGAAAAAGAGACTATTAAATAAAAATAAGTTGATTTATTTTTATTTATTAAAATTAATTAATTTACAAAATTGATTGTTTAATTAATAAATTAATTGATATTTAATAATAATGATTATTAAAATAATTCAAACAGAAAAAAATTTAAAATTAAGTCGAAGAGTCGATTAGTTTAAGATTTTTACTATTAACTGGTTAGATTTTTTTAATCATTGTTGACTACTCTCAAATCACCCTTAAATTTATAAGAATTTACAAATTAGTTTGATAAAAATAAAAATAAATTATCATATACCCGTTTATTTTATTTTCTATAATTCTAACGAAAGACAACATGGGCGGGGGTGTCGATTTCCGGTTAGCAACTTAGCATGTCACGTCAGAAGAGAACAAACGGAAGAATGTCACTCCCCTCTCTTAACCGTACGATGATCACTGAATCATTATGATCAATGAATCATTCACGTGAAGTAGATCTAATCATAAAACAGGACTCAGTATGGATTCGGAAGTAGTAGATAGTAACTCCCACAGTTCGATTTCCTTGGAAACGCACGCCTGTCTGTGTCTCGTTGAAGCCGTCCTCTCTCTGTCATTCTTCGCCTAACCCACCACCGAGGCTTACGGTGGTAGTCAAAGAAAAACCCGGAAAACGAGATGCGACTTCACGAGTCCGGTTTGGTTAAAGAAGGAGGAAGAATGACCGTGATCGATTTGATAACCGGAGTGGACGCTCTTTGCAAGAAGTAAGAAAAGTATTGATAAGCAGAATAGGCCAAACGTCTCCGTCGAAGATGCTTTGCTTTTGCATGTCTATGCGCGGCCGTTGAGTCCGACATTGCGTCTGCTCTTCCGGTAAGTGATATAATAATTCACACTCTTTATCTCCAAGAAAGTTACGATCGTTTTCGTTTTTGAAGAAAATATTGCTTTTAATTTCCGTCAACTGAATATAAACAGAAATCTGAATCGGCAGCGACAGCGACAGGGAAAAAGATAGCCAATGCGGCTGCTGTGAACGCCGAAATTCGAAGAACGAAGGATAGATTGCTTGCTGCTTGAGGAACTGCTGAAATTGCAAAGGATCTCGCTTAAAAGGGTCTTTTTGCTCTGCTTTGTTTTGCTACTTTCTTGGAATCAAAATTAACAGTACGTGTGGTAATCTAGATCAGTCACATACTCACATTCTCCAATTTCGACTCTTTATGGATTGTTTGAGTGGTGTATCGGAGATTTTGTAACAGAATAGAGTTTGGATAGCGATTACTTCAAACCGTCTGATGAGACTGAGCGATGTAGGTAGGAATACGGGAAGCGGGGACTGAAACGGGCAAGTGCGTAGTAGTAGGTTTTGGTCCTGAGCTTCAACGATTATATTTGGTATTTCGTAGCACCTCGCCGAGGGTTCGCCGTGAGCTGCAAAATTTTGGGGAGTTCAATTAGGCCTTAATTGACCTAAATTATGAGATATCGTCAAGTTGTGATCGAAATCGACTCATTTGAGATTATTAATATTCTCTCTATTCCACCATTAGCACTGATAAAAATTTCTCTTTTAGTGACAGAAATTTTGTAGCTGTTATAACGGGCGTGAATAGTACAATTTCAGCATGTGTACCCCATGACGATGATTTGGTTTGTATTTCTTTTTCGTTAAAAAAAAATATTGTCATTACAAGTTGCAGTCAACGCTTTGGTCAAACTTAAGGGGATAAGCAGAGGTAGCTACCTTGTGTACGGTTCATCTCCCTCGGCAACAGGTTCACTTTGTTGGACTCTACTGTACTTGGTCATAGTCATAGTCATTTTCTATGGCTAAATTGGCGGCACAGCCTCTCTTGGATAGCATGCGGAAAGATTCGGAAAATTAACACATTAATTAAATATTCCCAAAAATAGAGAAATAAAACTAAATCCAATTGTAATTAGCACTCCATTAAAAAGAGGATGCAAATATTTTTTATTATTTTAATTAATGTTACAAAAATCAAATCAAGTTAAACTAATAAAATAAAAAATTTAAAATTTAAAAAACTCAATCAATATTAAAAGTTTAATGTATAAAAGATTATTAGACGGTCGTAAAAATAATTAAATTTTAAATAAAATTATAAAATTAAAAATATAATTAAACAATATTTGTCTTATTTTTTAAAAAGTTTTAAATTTAATTAAAAAGAGATTGTTAAAAATATTAATTTTGAATTATAATAACTTATTAGTTTATAAAAACCAAACATTAATTAATTAATTATTTATTTATTTATAACAAAATTATTAAAATAAATTGCTTAAATTTATTAATCATTAATTTTACCTTCAAATTACCATACTACCCATGAAACTTTTTTTAATTTATTTTCCAAACCATTGACTTTACATAATGTCTACAACCAGAGCCCACCCAACGCAGACCCTATAATCTCTCCCACTGCCATGTTACAGAGAAACTCTAGGGTCACACTCACGCATGACACCAAACAACCAACACTGACAAACCCCATTTTGCCCTTAGCCCTAAAATTATATAATTATATATATATATATAAGAAAAAGAAAAAAAGAGATAACAGATGAAACAAAAGCCCACCATTAAGGTCACTACTGTACTAACTAAACTCTACTTACTTACTACATGAGGGACTTCAAGGACCTCGCTTTCACTGGTTTTCTCATCCGTTTCTTACCACTATCTCCACCATTCTCGTTATCTTCAAGCTCCTCTTCATCATCGTCGTCCTCGTCCTCGTACTCAAACCTGTCGCTGGTGTTGTGTTCAATTGGCGAAGAGCTGGAAGACGGCGTCGTGTTGCCGATAAAGGCAGTGTTTGTGTTGCTCTCCATGTATTTGGCTGCCTCGATCTTGTTGACTTCACCCCTACGTTTACCCCACGACGGTCCGAACCCAGAATAGTAGTAGAATGCATACGGGTTCGACGTAGTCGTCGACGTCGACGACGACCCTTTCTTCGCCGACTTTGCTCGGCCCCTACGCGACCCAGATACTGTCTTCTCGGGTTTCTTCACGGAGGAGAGGCCTAGAGAAGATGCTGCAATGTTGCTGCTGTACGATTTGAGTAAACTCAGATGATGCTGGCACATGGAGTACCCTTCTTTGGGTTCGTTCTTGCAATGCCAACCCTTGCCGTCATTTTTGTTACAGCAATGAATTTTCCCGCTTCTCTTAACGGCTTTAATGTCTTGGTCATCGTCGACCATCCCCTTCTTCAAAGGGTTGCCTTCCATTTCATAATTATCGTCGATGACCATATTATCGATCTTCATCTTTATCGACGCTTTCTCTTCTGCGTCCACCATCATCGATGCCACACTGCGCGTTGTATAATTCCATATTCAACAACTACAGACGCTAACTAAGGGTCGAGGGTTGTTACCGGCGAAAATTTTCGAGCAATTACTTCTCAAATATGGAACTATCACAAAAACCCTAATACAAGTCGAATTTGGTATAGAGATCAAAATTACCTCTCAACAGCACCAATCGAATCGCCTAAACTCACATTCCCATTAAAGCTATCTTCTCCTTCGAACTGATACAAAATATATAAAAGCTAAAGCAGTAAGCACGCACCAAGCCGGAAGATAATAAAATAAAGAAAGAAACGAAATGAGGAAGACCCATTAACCTAATCGACTATCAGGAACTGAATACACGATAAAAGGCAGAAAATTTAGGTTTTAAACGGAACCCTAGTGCTCCGCGCACGAAAAACCCTAGACACAAGACGCGAAACCGCAGGCAGAAGTAGGAGAAATGGAGAGAACAGTGAAGAGGGTTTTGGCAGATCTGTGAAAATAATCGACTGACCTGAGGTAGAGAAGATGGGTGAGCGTCGCTGGAGAAGGAAATCACATCCCATGGAGACTGGTTAAGCTGGCACACGTGTGTCTGAAGCACCTCGGACCCGGGAGCGTGCGACGAGAGCACCAACGAGGAGAGATTTGCGTTCTTGCGAATCCTCATGAGAAAGATATACACACACAGAAAAAGATTGAAGCTTTGTGAACATACAGATCCAAGTGGAAGCTCTGAGCTCTTGTGCTTCTTCCGTATGCTCTGAAACTCTCTCTTTCTCTTTCTCTATCTTATTTGTGTATTTGCAGATCTCGCAGAACTCGATAATCAGAGGGTTTCTTAAACACTCTCTGTTGCTTTCTCGGCCCTTCATATGTTTCGATTCTTTTTCCCGTTTTGTCGATTTTGTCCTTAGGTTTTCCAGTTATTTACCGATGTTGCCTCCCTTGTAAACATAAAAGCTGCCGCTATTACACGTCATGATAGTTTGTCCAGGATTATTATAAACATAAGCTGACAACGGCTGCGATCACATGTCCCCATCTCCATCCTAAACTAGCCATTGATTGGTAGTACAATTGATGGATGTGATAATGGTATGGCCGAATATCTTCCTCTTTTGTCGGTAGCATAGTAGAATTGTACAAGAGCGTCGCACCCGATCTTTACTCCTGAACAGGTATTAAAAATGACAAACTAAAAAGAAAAGAACTTTTAGAATTAGATTTTTTAAGGATAGAGAGGAGAGGCGTGCAGTCACGTGCCGTTTGCTCACTCGCGTTTTCGAGCAAGTGGCCAGAACACGTCTGGCCCACCTAAACGGAGATTTGATGAGTGTACCGTGGGGGTCCCATTTTGTATCGGGAAATCAACGGCTATGATTTTGTAGGATACCCTACGGAGAGTCCAATCCAAAGGCTGGAATACACGGAATCCTATATGTAGTACATATTGTTAGGTTCTCTATTTTATAACCTATTGGCCTTGTTCGTTAGATGTAGCTGTTACGTGTCGACTTGAGGAGATACCAGTAATTCGCTAAGCTAAGACAATAAGTAGCCAAATGGAAGATAACTCGTCTTTGTTACTTATTATTAATTAAATTTTACCCATATATTTATATAAATCTTTTATTATATTTCATTAAATCTTACAATATATGTGATTCATATAAATATATAAATAAAATTTAATATAACATGGCTGAAAAAAAGTATGATTTGATGTGAAATGAAACATAACAAAAATTTTAATTATTTAATTTTTAGTTTAATTTTTAATTTTTAGATCGATTTATTTTAATAAATTTGTTAAAAATTGATCAAAATTTTTATTAACTAAAATAATTCAATTAAAATTTTACTTAATTTAACTGAATACATTATGAAAGGTAGAAAATATGACAATGTAATACCGGTTGAATATTTTAAATTTTAAATCTGTTATCTTACCTATTTAACTTTTGGTTCAATTTTAAAATATTGACTTTGCCTTAAGTATATATAGACAAATTAAAATTGACATCACAATCAGATATAATTTATATATTAATTTTAACTTAATATAATCTAATTGTATATAATTAATTAATTTGAAAATTTATCAATGTTAAATTTCATTAAATTCAAATATTTAATTTGAAGATTAAATTTGAATTTAAATTTAAAATTGAGTTTGATTTTAAAATAAATTTATAATTATACAACCTTTATATCCATTTTAAATACTGGAAATTTTTTTATTTTATAACTTATTCCAAAATTCTTTGTTTTGATTTATATGATAAAGCTTATATTTTTATTTTGGATTTTGATTTTTATTAATAAATTAAGTAAATTTATATGTGCACAAAAAATTTTGAGAAAAATTTAAAAATTATCTCATATGTATAATAATTTATAAATTATATATTTGATAAGTGAATTATTTAATAAATTATATGCGATCAGCACAACGTTTTATAGGTTTTTTTTGCATCTAATTCTCTCTATATATATTTTCTTTCCGAGTGGCAATTCACTGGTTCATCCCGTTAGAACAGTTACTGAGTCAGCGAGTTATCACAAACTCGTGTGGACTCTTGTACATATAATAGTCAATCTATAGCTTTGGCCATAGCTTAATCACCAGGACTCTCAGAAACCCT
>JANSVB020000071.1:1074905-1087104 GCA_025504935.2 Erythroxylum haughtii
ACGTCGAAGTTCGGGTGAAAAATAAATCTCAATTACTGTAAACCGGACTCATCTTAACATTGTGATGAAGAAATCCGATATGAAATTTATATAAATGTTAAGGTCTTCTATAGTTGTCCATATCAATCGTAAGCATAAGGAATCTTTGACCTGCTAAGAGAACTTACGTATTGAAAATACTGTAAAAAGTCATAAACCATAGAAAGTCCTAAATATCGTGTCAGGAAATACTTTCTATAAAGGTCCTGAGAGATTCGTGATCATTTGGAGCTCGAAATTGACATCAAAATTAGAGATAGAACCGAAATCAGGTATTTCATATTACCTTCTTTGTTAATCCTTTCATGTTTGATCTTAGTTAGGTAATGAGGTTTGTACTGCATATTTTAAAAATATTATTTTATAATGTCACGTCAATCTCATATTATGAATATTAAATAAAAAGAGGGAGAGAGTTTGGTAGAGAAACAAAGGGAACATGATTCCAATAGAAATTTGTGGGGGTGAAGATCATAGTGCGTGATAAGGGAGACAAAGACAATGGCAACGAGAAGAACGCGGGGGTCCATGAAAGTTGACGTGGTAGGCCATATCAGATTTAAAAAGTAAAGGAAGAAAAGGCATGACATGCATAGTCGTCGGTGGCCCGAACTCTGGTCGACCACCACCACCACCAACCCATCATGGTTTTGGGACTTGGGATCAGTAGACCATTCTCGTTTCAAGGGGTATATATTTTGCTAATTATATATTTTTAACGAATTATTTAAAAATTCACAATTTTAAATTATATGATTTTAACTTTAATACATAAATCAAAATTTTTATTTAATTATCAAAATTTTTAATCATATTTATTAGTTTCTCATTCATAAATTTAAAATAATATTACATCAATCTTAGGACGCAGGTGAATTGATAAAGGACTCTCTTGGCTTAAGTGAGGTTGCGAGTTCGAATCGTCCTCATGTATGCAGTCTTTTAAACTTTAAGGTCAGAGCTTTGCTTCTCGCAAGAGACCTACCGGATTCGAGCGGAGATTAGTTTAAGTGTAGATAACTTAAAGATGCTTTCTTATAATTGAGGCCCTCCTAGAACACCTCGTCGGTAACAAAAAAAAAAATTACATCAAAACTTAAAAATTGATGTTTTGAAGTTAAAATAATTTAAAAATTAATAAAATAAGACTATAATTAAATGATATTATAAAATTAAATAATAATTTTAAAATTCAAAGAGTGATGTTAAAAAAAAGAGTTACAGTAGGCCTCTGTGCAATTTACTAAAAAGTGTTTACCCCTTGTACGAGAACAAAAAAAAGAACATGCTGAGTGGAGTGTGACCTTGAATAGGACAACCCTATCCCTGATCTCAAGAATTTACAGGAATACAAGTGCATGGTTTTGGCATTTGCCTAGCCAGGCCGAGACATCTATGGCCCAATGCTTCGCCGGTGCTAAAGCCTCCAAATTACGGTGGTAAGTGGGGATAATAATTGATTGGGCCCATCGATCCAACTCGGTCTAATGTTCGGACGTCACGTGACCCAAATTTATCCAAACTAGTGGTTAAAAGATCGAACTAGTTTAACCAATTTAATCGATAAAACTTTAAATCAACCAATTTTTTGATTCAATTTTTTTGATAACTCTTATCGATAAAAATCGACTAGTTTATTAATTAATCAGTTAATTTTTGTTAATTAATCAAATTTATAATTTAATTAATTAATTTCATTTAAGATATGACAATAAGTGAAGATAATAACCGGTTGAGCCGATCATTGACTCCACTTGAGGTTTCGACCTCAAATCGTGTGACTCAAATCATTTAAACCAATTAACAGTCTGACTTTAAAAATCTTAAATCGGCTAATGTTTTAAACGAACATACCAATTCGGGAATAACAGATCTGTTTTGGACCTGGGTGCACTTCAAATTGACCTAAGTTAAAACATAACTTGGGTTGATTTCAAATCGAAGTGAGTCACTCGGAATCCAACACTTATACCGTGCCTAACGGTAAGTCGTTAAAAGGTCATCTGGTCTGGTGGGGGCATACGAAGATATAGGCTGATTGAGCATCCAAAAGCGTTAAAAACCCTTCACATGGGTATGTTGAAAAGTTGTTGAGATCCTAAGGAGATTTGTCCTTCTTTTTAGATCAAGATCTCCACTAATTACCTTTGACTGTAAAGTATGAAGAACCATATCCCCTCTCTTTCTATTTCAAATATTTAAATATTATATTTCTTATTTGAGGAATTTGCTTTTCTTTAAAATGCTCAAAAAATACTTGTTTTGTTAGGAATGGCAATGTTTGAAAGTAATAGGTTTTTAAAAAATAGTTATTGAAATAGTATATTTGCTCATTTTATAAATTTATATTAATTAAATTTATTAAAATATCTACTAAAATTATAAGTCTTAAAAAATTATATCTAATAAATATTATAATAAAAATTATTGTTTTAAAAGCCAAAACGGAACTAGTAAAATAAGAAAATTAAGGATTAAAGCTTCAATTGCTATTAGACCATCATAAAATCAGTCAAAGATTTAATAAAATTAAAAAATTTAAAATATTATTACAGAAAAATTATTTTTATCTAGTTTAATCTAAAATTATTAGATAAAAATAAATATTTATTTTAATTTATAAAAATTGATCGATTAGATAATAAACCGATCATTTATAAAAATAAAAGTTATTAAAATAAATCATGGTCGTTCCTAATATTTTATAGGCCCGGGGTAAAGTAACCCTCATTAAGACACAATTGAATGATCTAATTTGTTGCATTAATTGTTATCATTAAAATTAAGAGAACACAAACTAAAAAAAAAACTAAGGGCATTTGTTTCATTTTACTCTTTATGAGTGTAGTTAAGCTTTATTTTGTCTTATTTTGTTCTCTATCAAGATCAAGAGTAAATTATATTTTGCCTCATTTTGTTCTTTATAAAAGTCAAAAGTGAGCCTTATTTTGTTTTTCATAAGAATGGATTATGAGAAAGTGTCTTTTCTGTCGTTATCCAGATTCAAGAATTAGGCCTAATAGAAACCAAATGAATTGGTTCAATGTTTTTTTTTCTTTACATATTTTAATGATTAAAAAATGAAAAATAAGAAAACTAAGAGTGTTTGTTTCATTTTACTGTTTGCAAGTGTTAAGAGTGAGTTGGATCTTATTTTACTTCATTTTGTTATTTATCTGGGTCAATAGTGAATCATATTTTACCTCATTTTGTTTTATATAAAAATAAAAAATGAGTCTTATTTTGTTCTTCACGAGAATTGATCTTAAACAGGTGTCTTTTCTGTCCTTGCCTATGCCAAGAATTAGGCCTAATAGAAACCGAATGAATCGGTTCAATATTTTAATAATGTGAATAGATAAAAAGTATATATGATTATTAAAAAAATTTGTCTAAATTTAGGAAAATATTATTTTAAAAAATTAAAGTAAAAACATAAAATAAATCAATTAAATGGAGTAAGATCAATTGATAAGAGATTTGGTAGAATTGATTGATTGAAGGGGAAATAACGGAAGATGTTTTTATCTGTAGGAGAGTTGAAAAAATTGGTTGATTAACCCACACAACACATGCATGATGCATGCCAAACGTGCCCCCAGCTCCCGCCCAACCCCACCATGCACGAGCCGATGTGTCTGATCTGGTCTCCTCTGTCTCTGCTGTTTTGCATGCACACCCACAGGCCACGCACACCTACCCAACCCAACTCACCGTCCCCTCTCTCTCAATCATACTCTTTCATCAATGCGCCTTTCCCTATTTTTCTTTGACTCTTCATTTGGATTCTTTTCTTTTTCATATTTGCTTTTAGACATGTCATTATCTTAATTTGTCTTGTGACGTATATGGTGAAACATTTGTTGACTTTAATTATTTGATTTAGGTATGAATTCATGTGTTTTAAAAATTCATCTTAATCATTTAAGATAAAATTGCTTTAAGGCGAGAGATCAAATATTTCGATTTGAGATCGGTTTTTAATAATAAAAGTTATTAAAATAAATTGAGTTGAAAATTAGATGATTTAAGATTTTTATAGTTGAATAGGCCAAACCGGTTGAATTTTTTAGATATTAAATTTTATAGAAATAAATAATTACATTTTAATACCGAATTAAAAATTAGATTTTAAATATAAAATAATAGAATAAATTTAATTTAAAAATAATTTTAGTATCACTTTTAATTGCTTATACTTTAATGGTTTCCCTCTAATTTTCATTAACAACAAAATAATTAATATACTATAGTATAATTAATCTATTTTCATTTTTTATAATAAATTTTAAATTTCTTCGTATTATCTTGGACTTAGAAGTTTTGACATTAAAACATTAAATAGTAGCTATTGAAAAGTTATTTACTATAATATGTTGAATTGAACGACATGTCGTTTCATAAAGATACCTTTATGTTTAAATTAATTATTTAAAAACCTAACTGTTTCGAATAGTTTAATCGTAAAAATTTCGAATCATTTAGTTTTTTTAAATTTATTTTAATAACTTTTGTTATTAAAAACTAATAAATTTATTAATTAATCGGTCATTTTTTATAAATTAATAAGTTCTTATAACCTAAAATAAATAAATAAATTTTCATTTAATAATTTTTTTAATTAACTTTAAATTCTTTGATAAATAAGGATAATCTCTTTCAATTATACTTTAAGTTTTTAAATTTTATTTAATTTTTAATCAATTTTATAATAATATAATATTTAATTTTGAAAACAGTGGTTTAAACTTTAGAATTCATGTATTTTTAAATTTTTATAGAATAGAAGGCCCAATAAGTCTCATTCTTAGAACGATCAACTTTGTCTCAATCTGGTAAAACTAGGGCTTCTTTTCTAAGCCCATAGCCCTCATCTAGGGTTGATCGCGATCCAACAGAGGGATTTGGGCCGATCCAAAACTAACAAGAAACGGGAAGAAGAAGCCGGTAATGACGATTAAGAGAACAGAGATCGAGGGCGACACGAACCAAGTAACAGAAAAGAGAAAACAAACGAATCTGCGAGATCTGGCTGGTAAGCTGCTGCCAGTACCTGTAGTAAATGCTTTTTCAGATCTTTAATCTGTTCGTGGTTAGATCTCTGAACCTAACGCCTTAGTGATCTAGAACGCCGGATCGAGAAGAAGTATCAGAGACTCGAGTAAAATGTATATGGCGTATGGCTGGCCGCAGGTCATTCCTCTGGAACAAGGAGAATGTCCTTCCTCGCAGAAGATTGTGTATCTCAAAGTCATCAATCGGCTTTTGTTAATTGTCTCTCCCTCTCACATCGAGCTCTGGAGCTCCTCTCAGGTGCTCAGACTTTTTTTTTCCCGCTAAAGTTCACGTTTGTTATTGTTTGTTTGATTCTTTCTGGTGGAAAACTGAAATTGGGGTTTTTCATTATCTGAATTGTTTTCAACTTGTTGTTGGATCACGTGTAGCATAAAGTGAGATTGGGGAAGTACAAGAGGGATGCGGCGTCAGTGGAGAGAGAGGGAGAGAATTTACAAGCAGTCTGGAGCCCAGATACCAAACTGATTGCTGTTCTTGTAAGTCTTTTTTTGGATCGATCACATTTCTTACATTGACTTTGATTAACTGTTTCTCGCAAATTCTAGTACTTATTGTCCCAGATGTTCCGGTTGCAAGAATTGTTGGATTTAGATGGCGATTTGATGTTTTTCCCGCTGAAATTTATACTTGCTTTGGCCTTTCTTATATTCAGTCGTAATATTATGCATAAAAAAATGCTTGTGTTATTATGTATCTTTTTCCTTCCGTTGTCTTTGCAGACCTCGTCTTTATTTCTTCTCATATATAAGGTGCAATTCACCGATAAGAAAATACAAATTGGAGGGAAGCAACCGTCTGGTTTGTTTCTAGCCAATATATCCCTGCTTCTCAGTGAGCAGGTGCCGTTTGCAGGAAAGAACTTGGTTGTGTAAGTAACATTATTACTCTCTTTCTCTTCTTAGTATTTTCACGGCAAGGCTGGGGCATAGCTACTTCTCTCTTTTAGCATTTGGATCGTGATGCATATTTGAATTGCACATTGTGTTACTTGTTGCTGTGTTGTGATCTGATATAGTTTCTGGGTATTATATTAGTTATTTGTCTAATTTATCTCTTAACAGGAGCAATATTGTGAGTGATAACAAGCATATGCTTCTTGGACTTTCCAATGGGTCTCTATATAGTATTTCTTGGAAGGCTGAGGTAATGATATTTAGATGGACATAGAGAATTTATGTACTCAGCATATATATCTTGTTTATAGTATTCTATTGTAATCTTTTGTTAATGGAAGGCAGTTTTTGTTTTATTTTTTAATTTTTGTTGTCTTTATGCAGTTTCATGGAGCTTGGGAACTTGATCCTTATCCACAAGAGAGTAATGGAATATCACACTTACCACATTCTTTGTGTAATGGCCTTGCACATGGAGGGGACTCAGGAAATTTTGCATCTCATCATAATATCGCCAGGAAGTCTGCTATTGCAAATTTGGAGTTTTGCCTTCCTCTGAAGTTGCTGTTTGTATTATATTCTAGTGGACAACTAATATCTTGTTCTGTTAGCAAGAAGGGCTTGAAGCAAGCTGATTTAATAAAAGTTGATCAAAAGCTGGGTTCTGGTGATGCTGTGTGTACTTCAGTAGCTTCAGATCAGCAAATCCTTGCAGTTGGTACCAGAAGAGGGGTTGTTGAGTTATATGATTTAGCAGAATCTGCATCACTCATTCGTTCTGTGTCTTTGTATGATTGGGGGTAAGTTCCACTAACAATTGGTGAATGTCGAAAGTATTGAAATAATTTGATATTTTCAGAAGATAGAGGGGCAATTTCACATAATTGTTCAATATCAGAACTGAATCTTTGTCTCCACCTATCAAATTGTTGAGGATAAATGGCTGGATTTCATTTCTGAAAATGTTTTTGCAACTAGACTCTGTTTTAGATGATTAGATGATTAGATGATCAGCTGACAGTATCCATGATTTAATTCCGTCGATTCTCTTGCAAGTGCAGATTTTGACTTACCAAGCTTGGCTTCCGTTACTTCTTCATTGTTATGCAGATACTCAATGGAAGATACAGGTTCTGTTAGTTGTATTGCTTGGACACCTGATAATTCTGCCTTTGCTGTTGGTTGGAAGTTAAGAGGGCTTACAGTTTGGTCCGTATCGGGATGTCGCTTGATGTCAACTATCCGACAAATTGGTTTAAGTTCTGCATCTTCTCCAGTAGTCAAACCAAACCAAGATTGTAAATATGAGCCATTAATGAGCGGCACCTCACTTATCCAGTGGGATGAATATGGGTATAGGCTTTATGCAATTGAAGAAGGATCTTTGGAGAGAATTCTCGCATTTTCTTTTGGGAAATGCTGCCTCAGCAGAGGTGTTTCTGGCATGACATATGTCCGTCAAGTGATTTATGGAGAAGATAGGTTACTTGTTGTACAGTCTGAAGATACAGACGAATTAAAAATGTTACATCTAAACCTTCCAGTATGTGATCAAATGGAAAGCTCGGTCCATTTTTTGTTCAGTTGCTGTCTTTTCATTTTGGGAACGCTAATCCTGGTATCGTTTTTTGCCTCAGGTTTCATACATCTCCCAGAATTGGCCAGTTCAACATGTGGCAGCTAGCAAGGATGGAATGTATTTGGCTGTTGCTGGGCTTCATGGATTGATCTTATATGATATGCGACTCAAAAAATGGCGAGTCTTTGGTGATATTACTCAGGAGCAGAGGATTGAGTGCAAAGGCTTATTATGGCTGGGGAAAATTGTGGTTGTCTGCAACTACGTTGTTTCTTCTAATATGTAAGTTATCAATTCATATTTTTATACTCTACCTATTGATTCCAGCTTGACTTATTTTTCCTCAAAGTGTATTTGCTGATATATGGTGATACTTTTTACAAGGAAAAATGTTATGAGCCCTTTGCACTTGACTGTTTCTGGTAAATAGTGTCAGTTAGATTATGTAGAAGGAAACAGTTCAGGTCTGTGATTAGATAAGAATTCCTTGTTCAATCAATTTGTGGCCAATTAGTAACAAACTGGGTAAGTCTATAGTGCTTAAGGTGCACAATGGTAAATAGGAATGACCTGCTCTTAGTGTTACTTTGGACTGGTGTCTGTTACAGCACTGCTTAGTATGGAGAAGAATTCAAACCAATAACAATTCTTACGTTATACAAGCTAAGAAATTAGGATGTTGAGGACCAGGATGTTCCTTGGGCATTTGGCTTCTGCACTACAATTCTAGGAATGGTGGATGTGACAGCTATAAAACTTCTAGAGGCCTTTGTATTTCTTATGAATGAAGGTTATCATAACATGCAGTCATTGTGCCATGTAAATACTGTATTCACTTTCCTTTGTAGATTTAAAAGAGTCACCCATTTTAATCTGCATATGATTATATATTCTTCTCAAACTTATGTTCTGATGCAGGTATGAGTTGCTTTTTTATCCAAGATATCACCTTGACCAAAGCTCCTTACTTTGTCGAAAACCATTGCTTGCCAAACCAATGGTGATGGATGTCTATCAAGATTACATACTTGTTACTTACCGTCCATTTGATGTCCATATATTCCATGTAAAGCTAATTGGTGAACTGACACCCTCTAGTACTCCAGATCTGCAGGTAAATGAACATTTTCCAGTTGACTTTTGCAAAAATTGTTACTCTTATTGAGAGTATGTTTTTGGTGGTTGTGTGCTTCCGAAGTTTCAGTCTGCACTCCTATGGAGTGTTTTAATGAAACTTTTCCTTCATACATGCATTTTAAGTGATAAAATGACAAACAGCTTTCTACAGTACGAGAACTCTCGATCATGACTGCCAAGAGCCATCCTGCAGCAATGCGTTTTATTCCAGACCAGATTCCAAGGAATCCGCTTTAAACAATCATGTTTCCTCTTCTTCAGATTTGTTGGTTAGAGAGCCTGCAAGGTGCAATGTCTCCAATCATTGTAAATATTCACAATGACTAACTGATTATTTTGTGGTGCAATTTCTCTAATTATGGTTATACACTTTGTTAGATGCTTGATATTGAGAGGAAATGGGGAGCTTTCACTTCTAGATTTGGATGATGGACGTGAGAGCAAGCTCACTGACTCTGTGGAGCTATTTTGGGTTACCTGTGGTCAGTCAGATGATAAGACAAATCTAATTGAGGAAGTTTCATGGTTGGACTATGGCCACCGAGGGATGCAGGTAACACTGGTGCCACTGTGTATGCTCCGTTTGGACTTGCCTGTAATTGACATGTTGTTGTAATGTTTCCCTAGTTCTGTGCTGTGACTTGCCTGATATAGACTCTTGCTGGAAGCTTTGTTTTACAGGTTTGGTATCCGTCTCTAGGTGTTGACCCTTTTAAACAAGAGGACTTCTTACAGGTAGAGACTTAATTTAAGGATCTTTGTGTTGTCAATATTGACACTCAATTTTGTCTAGCAAGTATTGTTCATTCTGAAAACTCCAAGTTGAATTTGACAGAATTAGGAACTTGTAATTCTGCCTAAAATGTGTGTCAAATTCATTATTTGTTATAGTGGCTCCTAAGCTGCCATGTGAGCGAGGTTTTATTTTCCCATTACAATATGGTCGGATGTCTTCTTTAAGGAAGAATTGACATCCCAGCCTGACTATATCAATTCCTGGTACTATGTGTACTTGATTTTGTGGATGTGGTGGCATCTGAAAATTATATATTTCAACAGCTTAACTTATTTTTTCATTGATTTGATCACAGTACCCTGAACATGCTAATTAACTTAACATTTGTGCTTCAGCTGGACCCGGAGCTGGAATTTGAACGTGAAATATATCCTCTGGGCCTTCTTCCAAATGCTGGTTTTGTTGTTGGTGTCCGTCAGAGGATGTCATTTTCAGCATGCACAGAGTTCCCCTGTTTTGAGTCATCTCCCCAAGCTCAGACTATACTGCATTGCCTCCTGCGACACCTCCTCCAGGTTTTGTACATGTCTTCCTTTACACAGAATTATTATCCCTTCTTTTCGAAACCCTGGTGTCCTGCTGCAGGTCGATGGGGCCCAGATGTTTGCTTCTATTCTTTGAGAACCTTTAATATCATTCCTTTTTTAACAACCCAAGTTCTTTAATTAAAAAAAATGAAAAGGGTTGACAGAACGTTGTATTATAGCAGAACAGCATAATGTGTTCTTTCCTGTTTATTGCTTTGTTCTCTGGATGTTCATTCTGGAAGAGTTATTGACATGTGAGATGATAAACTTGTCATAACTTGTCAAAAGGATGCATTATGTATCACTGGAATCATGTCAGTGGTCTTTAGATTTGTTTTCTCCTAAAGAAGCTAGCAAATTACTCTTGAGTCCTTGCTTAAAGGTTTCATATACAGTTCAAAATGTAGTTTTATATATGCTATCCCTACTATGTACAGTTAGAGAAAACCTATTTCTACAGGCTGTTGGTTATATGTTTTCTTGTTTAGTTTTGCTAGGTTAAACTATTCTTTTGCGATTCTCTTCTAATTCTGGGTCTTACAGAGGGATAAACGTGAGGAGGCTTTGTGGTTAGCACAACTTTCAGCTGAAAAGCCTCATTTTTCCCATTGTCTGGAGTGGCTTCTTTTCACTGTGTTTGATGCCGAAATTTCCAGGTATTGTTCTGTGCCAAATTTCCATCAGAAGTAATTGTAGACATCGAAGTGGTGGGTCTATATAAATATATAAGATGTTCTTATTCTCTTTCTTTATATAGTATATTGCTATATAACCTGTTGGTGTGCTTAATAATGACTATTATCAGCTCAATGGGATGAAAGCTAAAAAGTAAGACTATATTCTTTTTTGGTTATAATTCTGTGCTTTCTAGCATATTTGATGCCTTAGTGACTTCTTCTTGGTTGAATAAAATTGCGTGCTTCATTTTTCAAGGTTTTAAGTTAGCTTTTCAAGTTGAATTAATAGAATGCTATCTGCACTTCCTAAAATTGCATAATACTTATGTATAGGCAAAATGTGAACAAGAACCAGATGGCATTGCCAAAGCTTCCAGGCAGTCCCACTCTTTTGGAGAAGACTTGTGATTTGATTAGAAACTTCCCGGATTATTTTGACGTGGTTGTCAGCGTTGCAAGAAAAACTGATGGTAGACATTGGGCAGATTTATTCTCTGCTGCTGGAAGATCAACAGAGTAAACATTTTTTCTCTTTCTCTGTGTCCCGTGAAAGAGAGAAAGTAATAATGCAGAAGTTCATAGTTGTTCCTTGATGTAGAATGGTATTTAAAAAATCATGATATCAGGCCCTTTGTAAGAAGGATTAAGTCTTGCTATTAAATATGCATCACCTTCTGGGGCAATTAGTGGCTTCATAGTTTTTTTAATTGTTCAGAATTATTTAAGTAGACCTTGTTGGTCTTTTGTGCTCAACGTCTTCCTCATTTTGGTGCATGGTTTGTGCCTTAGCTAGGTCTAAAATTTTTCTTCTTTTAACAAATTTGGGATTTTATCAATTGGTTTCTGATGCTAAGGATTTTTAACTGTCTTGGCTAACTTCCTTTTCTTAACCTACCATAAAGGTTATAAGTAATATCTGAAAGAACAATTTATACTGTTCTTCACTCAATTTCTCTTGCTGGTTTCACAACATTCACTATTTGTTGAACCAAGGATTTTATTTCTTTCCATTCTTCCAAGGTGTGACCCTATTTGACCGTCCACATGCTAGATGCATTTGCAACTCAAACTTTTACATGTACATTGTTATTTCCATTTAGGTTGTTCGAGGAATGCTTCCAGCGCAGATGGTATCGGACTGCAGCTTGCTATATACTTGTAAGATATGAAGAACTAGTCTTTTCAATGATTAGTGAATAGGTGCTGGAATTTGTTACTTTCATTCTTCCTTGTTTTTCTTAAAAGTACTCATCTATGTAGTCATTCCTGTTTGTGAAAACTGTGTTATGACCTTAAAATTAAGCATCTTAGTCTGTTCCATAACTAATTTAATGAAGGATTAAATCTATAAGGATATGTTATGTTGTCATATACCTATTAGGATAAGGATTTGTTATAATTCCTATATCCATTAGGATTTGTTTCTGTTTTATTTTATTTTAAGTTTCCTAGTTAGGAAGGTTTTCTTGTCCAGC
>JANSVB020000071.1:1098842-1121091 GCA_025504935.2 Erythroxylum haughtii
GAAGAGAGAGGCCCAGTTACCTGATGTTAATGTAATAACACTTAAGAATGTGAAAGATATTTCCCAGCAAGCAACACGGAGTTTAATTGGCATTTATATCAATCTAAGTTTCTAGAACTAAAACTCTATAAACATTTAACTTCCCTAAAAGAGACTGGAAGTTCATAGCACAAAAACACTCACATAGAGAAAAAATCTATGTCTTAATAAGGTAGGATAAGTGCACTCTACATACACTCAAGCGCATGACTTCAAGTCTTAATAAGATGCATTCAACTCTTACAAAAATCTTCGGTAACAAGCCATTACCGCTCAAAACCCGACCTACGCCCAAATCATTGGGCAAATCAAACCTGACTCACTCGCTATAAACAGAAAATGATTCAAATCAAGCTTTGCCTTCATAATATTAGTCCAAAAGAAGATTGGAAAATAACCATTTCCAATTATAGTTACCAATTACCAACAAATCTACAATCTGGGTAAGTTCAACATCTGTGACCCGATGTTCTAATAGAGACATCATAGCACCTACCCATGCCAATCAAGGCCGAGCATGGCGGTGACAAAGCGGACAGAGAGAGCCTCAAAGAGGAGACAAGCGAGCATGAATAACTTGGAAGCAACAAATGGTATCGTTGTGCGAAACTCTGAGGACCAGCTGTGGTATTGCCGTAAAGAGCATACCTCAAAGAAGAATTAACGCAAAAGGAGGATAGAAAGAGTTTAGAAAATAGGCGCAAGATCGAAGAAGTGAAGCGGGAAGCAAAATCAGAAGAAGGAGCATCGACTTGGGTTAGAAAAGCCGAGAGGTTTGATTTAATTAAAACGTCGACATTTTAACAATGGAACAGCGTACGAACAACATTCATGGAACAGCTGATTTGATGCCATATATGAGGGGTCTCATGCATGATAGATAAGGGAATACTCCTATAGTCACAAATTTACAAATTTAAAAATAAAGATAACACGCATGACATTAATGCTAAAAAATGGTGCATACCAAAAATTGATGCAATCATTATGCAGTTTAAGAAAATAATTAAGTTAAAATAGTGCAAGGGAATTAAGAGTCTTAACGAAGCATCAATATAATTAAGAGGAATTTACCTTGACGTATAAAGAGGAGTTGCCTAATTAATTTTGATTGAAATTTTTGATTTGATCGAAATTTGCCTAATCAATGTATAGATAGAAGTGATTGAAAATTTTGATTTGAATATAAATAAGAAAATTTAGGCAATTCATGGGAAAAGAAGTGTAAATAATTCATCAATTGAATGAAGAAATCTTTAATTGTGAGAGATCATGCATAATAAGAAAATCCCAAAATTGATTTAGGAAAAAATGCGAAAAAGTACAAATTAGACAAAGTTACGTAAAATTAAAAGCAAGTGAGAGACAATAAAGCTTAAAGGTGTCATAGATTGAATCAAGATTCTTTAATTTCAAAAACTTCAATAAAATTCATATGAATTTAGGGGATTCCTAATTTTAAAACCCCAACTCACCCTAAATTAGAAATTGATGCAATTGGAAGTGTAATCCTTGATATTGAATGCAAAAACATACACAATCATAATAGAAATTGAGATTAGATGCTAATAGGTTCATCAATTAGCAAAGGAAAACAAACTGGGAAATCGTAAATCGGTGAGGTGGAGGGTTTACCGTCAGCAATGGAGAAGGAGTGTAGAAATGAAGCTCAATTGGTAGGGGCTTTGTTGTGGTGCAATTGGTTGTAGTCATAGGAGACTCCTGGAGCTTCACTGGAGAAACAATGGCACTATAAAGGGGGTTTGGCATAGAAGATACCTGAAAATAGTATGGATGTGTTATGGAGGTATGGTGGATAAATAGGTGTCCACCGGTGAGGGGTGGTGGGAATGACGGAGAATCTAGAGGGAAAATCGCAGTTGGATGTTTGGCGGAGGAGGGAGGAAGAAACACTGAAAGAGTGTGATTTTTAAGAATCCGATGTATTGGTTGACTATTATGACTTATTGATCAACCAGCGTATGTTTCTGGGTACTGATAAGTGTTTTGGATCGACTGTCAAGTGTTTTAGTCGACTAGTATAAGGCCATTCACTAAAATTTTATAAAGATAATATTTTAAGAATTTTTTTATATTAAATTTAATGTTATTCTAATTTTTCTATACTAAATTTTTACACCGAATTTTTATTTATTTATTTATAAAAATTAAAATAAAATTTATTATTCTTAATTAATTAATATATATTTTATATTAAATTAATATTGTTTAATAAATATAATTAATATTATTACAATAATAAATTAATAACATATATAAATATAATAATTTTTTAAAGAATTTGATGTATTGGTTAACTATTATAACTTATTGATCAACCAACGTATGTTTCTAAGTACTAATAAGCATGGTATTGAATTTCATATTGTACCGACTGGTACATACCGTTTCCGCTCAAATTTGGTACTGAATTTTTAATTTTAGTATCAGATTTAAATACCGGTAGGTACCGACTCATTTCGGTTGTACCGGCTAGTACCGGCCGATATTTAAAATACCGGTCAAATATCAGCCGGTACCAAAAATTTCAAAAAATTTAGGGACTTTTTTTCAAAATTTTCAAAATTCTCCTCCCTCTCTCCTACTTCTCCTTCCTCCCTTTTTTTTCAAAGTTTTTAAAATAATAATAAATATTTATTACTAATAATGATTATAAATTAAATAAAACTTAAAAATAAAATATTTTTATTTTAATTACTAAAAAATTAGTACTAATAAATAATTTTTATTTAAATTTATTTTAATATTTTATATAATATTTATTAACAAAGTATTAATAAAAATATTTTATTTTTTAAAATAAATGATTTAAAAATTATTATTTATAAACTAATATTTATTTGTATATATTTTTAATTATTAAATCAAAATTCATTTTAACTTTGATTATATTCATTAAAATTATTAAATTAAATTTATATATTAAATTAAAATAGTGATTATGTCTAATTAAATGGAATATGAAAAAACACCAACTATAGAAAAATAATTCAAAATTTTGATAAAATTACAAATAATATTCATTATTTTACAATAAATTATTATATTTAGATAATTGTTATATATAGAAATAATTAGAATATAATAAAGATATATATAAATTTAAAATGTACAACTGTATAATATGACAATAGACTATTTTGTAATTTTTAAAAAATTTCAGAACTATTTTATAAATTAAAAAATTTACTTAAAACGATGCCTAATATTAATCGGTACCGGTATAATACTGTATCATAACCCAATCTGATACTAAATCCAGTACGGTATTCATAACATTGTTTTCAATATCTTCATTTTCTATTTATCTTTTTTTAGAATAAATATTGCTGTTATATTTTTTAAAATTTTAAAACTCGATTAGAAAGATATTTAAAATTTTGATATTCAATAGATTCATATCACTTAATTTAATTAAAATATTTAAAAGTATATCTTTTAAAAATCAAAATAAATGTAAAGTTGTCATTATCATTTAATATTATAAGAGAGTTATGTAAATTTTATATAAAACTTCTTTTTCTCACTTTTGAATTACTGAAAGTAAAATATAAATTATACGTACCTGCTCCAGCAGAACGTTGAGGCTTCCCCTGGAAACGTGGTGCGTCTCACCGAGAACAGGGTTGTAAGGAGCAAACCCGAAAGGAAGAGGACGTATAGTGGCAATGCTCCAGCCTACGACAGATACGAATCTTTGGAGGGAGCTCTTCTGATCGTTGCACTCCTTCAGCATATCTTTCCCAACAGCATAGACTGATTCCCCATAACACTGAAGTTGTGACTTTGGAATGTTGAATAGAGGTGGCAGCTGAACTTGGAATCACAGCATCATCATACATACAATATTAGTATTCTGATTAGCAGAGGCAAATTCAATCTAATCCAGATTAAAGTCAGGTCCATCGATTACTAAACTGTATGAAATAAATCTTTAAACACGCGTATTATTTGCAAGTGAGACGTACCTGAAAACTGGAGAGGTCTGATCCAGGCCGCACATTTTTAAACAAACTCAAAATTCGACGGACAATATTGGGAGCTCTGTAATCTGAAACAGTGTCGCCGTCCAATGATATAGGCTTTGTGAGGACAACGTCTCTTTCGGTAACCTAACCAGAGAAAATAGATTACTCAAACAAAACGACAATAAAAAGCAACAAGTGAAGTTTAATTAAAGATTAAAAAAAGCAGATGGCTGCAGCTGTCAGCATTAATTAGACACTAATTAAAATATCATTTATAGTTATATATGGTGTTGTTAACCGCTAATTAATAATTAATTGTGGTTATGACGTGTCCAACTTAATTATTTACTAATTAATTGATAGTACTTTAATCGCTTAATACTGAAGACGAAGCAAGTGTCTGATCATGATCAAACGGTCTGGATGGCTATAGCTATTATTAAAAAGGCATAAAGGCTGAGATTACTTGCAAAACCATCAACAACATTAAGAAAAAGGCACATCGGTCTTACATAGATCAATTGTGTGGATTATAGAAACAAAACTTTGATTTAAAAAATTAGTAATCATGAATATAAATGAGGGATAATAATGGGCTGGATTATTGGTCCAGAAGCCCAAACCAATCCAAAAGTAAATTAATTTAAATAAAGCGACATCGTTTTGTTAAAAGAGTTCGACTTGAGAATCCAATGAAAAAGAATAACCTTCTTTTATACTTTTAATTTTTAAAATTTTTGTTAATGCCATCCCTAATCATGATTTGGGTATTAATAATTATTAGTATAATTAATTATAATAATTATACTAATAATTACTATTGTAATTTACTTAAATTTATCTCTCTGCATCATGAATTTTTTGTCGCAACTATATGTGGGTTTACAGAAAACAATCTTTCTACTATATAAGAGTAAGGCTGTGTACTATCAGATCTCTTCATACTCTGTTTCATTGTGAGACTTCGAACTAGGTGTGACGATGATGAATATAATTATAATAATATTTCTTCTAAAGTAAACTTCAATCCAATCATGTATAAAATATTCCTTCAATCTTAATCTTGCTCTTCCTTTTGTTAAAGATTTTTCTAATTATAAATTCATTTAACTCCTCGTTATCTCAAAATTACGTACATTTTAAGAGACTTATTAATGTCTGTCTATTAGTTCCAGTAATTTCAATAAAAGCTGAATTAGTTCATTAATTCAACAAAGAAAAAAGCTTAATTGTTTGAAAAATCTAAGATTTCGTAGCCTAAAAACTTTGAAGCATATGAATGAAGAGCACTTCTTGCAGGCCAACAGATGCATGAGGCACATAAAGTTTGCTAAAAACATGCCAAAATCGTCATAAGAGGCCATTTGGAAGCAAATGCAAAGGGCGAAGAAAACAAGAACTCCTTACTCGTCACCTTTTAGTCATGCGTGACCCAATAACAGCAGAAAAAGAGGAGAATTTGAACTTTGCTTAATGTATATGTATAGTTATATACCAACAAAAGCCAACTCATAACGCATGTGAACACTCCAAGACGCAAATGTGGTTCAATACCGCCTGTTTTTTTTTTTTTGGTAGTCTTGTACCGATCGACCTAATACCACCTTTCCAATCTGCGTACTGCCCGGAAAACAGCTTTTACCATTAACATGCATTCAACAGGTTTAAACCCTTTTACCAGATTAACAAGAAAAAACAGCTTCTGGGTATTCGTTATTGACCCTTGCTAATTGTCGTCCATGTGCATACATAACATGCATCTGTTCCTCTAACAAATCGAAAAGAGAAAGAGATAGGGATAAGCGTACATACCATTTTCAGGACCCAGATTCCGGTGGTAAAGAGAAGGGGAGATAATAAGGTGTGAGCACAGTCCAGACTCAAACAACCACACACAGGTTCTGATAATAATCAACTTCTGTAGGATACAAGAACTTAAAGATTTTAAGGAAAGAGAGAGAGAGACAGAGACATAGACATAGACATAGAAAGAGATGGAAGGTGTACGGATTGGAATTGTGTCGTTCCAAAGAAGACTTTCAAGGTAATTAAACAGTGGATTGAGGCTAGATGCATGTATGTACTTAGGCAAAGTGTTTTCAATATAGAGTTTAGCTGTGTTGGTCCTATCATCGTGTTTGGCATAGGACAGGCAGCAGATACGGGTAGTGATAAACACATCGTTTGGCATGGGACAGGCGGTAGTTGTAAAGTACTAGGTAGTGATAAAAAATAGGTCTAATCTGTACCTTGTTTAGCATAGGCAGTAGGATGACTTTGGTATTCATGTGTAAACTAGTATGAACAATCAAGTTTTTCGTTATCATCCGAATATTTATGAATTTATTGATAGAATTTTAATATAATTTATAATTGTTATTAAATTTTAATTTAATTTTTAATTGTTACAATGAAATTTGTTTATGGCAATTAATGATTTTGAATCATTAGAAATAACATAATTTAGATTAAATGATTTGAGCGTATGTGGTTGTTGTATATATTAGTCTATTTTATTAATCCGTAATGCGACTGTCCAATTAAATTTAGAAAGCATCTCTTAGGTTGTTCAATAGTTAAATTTAATTAAACACGATTTAAAAGAAATCAGGTTAACGGGTTTTTTTTTAAATCTACGACAAATAGTTTAAAAAAAGATGTAAAGACAACAATTCAATGACATATGTCTGTATAGGCTGAGATTGAACCAAATAATCAAATTTCTAACAAATTCATCACTTTTATTATTTTTACATGTTCTCTTTAATTTGTTTACACGAAAAAATTGACTTGACTTTAACATTTATTTTCAAAAACAAAATTTTATATCGAGTAAATTTATATGCATCTTTCTGCTAGTAGGTTGTTATTGTTTAAATTTATATGCAATTGAGAAAAGGTTCGAGTTTGTTGCTTGATAATACAAAGTATGAGATGCCAAGTTGCCAATTATTCTTAATTTCTTTCTTGTTGGTAAAATTAATTAATATTAAAAAAAATCAACAAAATTCTAGTCAACATGTTCCATTGTTCTTAGTATCAACGTCACGTCTCCTTCCTTACTACAAGTTACTTTACATGGACTCCATCAAGTATAATAATTATGAAGTAAAATACAGCTAAACCCTTTATTATTACTCAGTGATACAAAAGAATAGTAAAACTATCAACCTTACTTGGATCCATAACCAGTTAATGGATTCTATCGCCAGTATCCCATAGCCACCACTGGCATCCTTACTTTGTGTCCTCTGCTGCCTTTCATGAGAACTTCTCCAAAACTATAGGATCCAGTTACTGTCCGAGCGGTAAGACTCACTGAAAATGTCCTTGATGCACCACGTCTGAGAGTCATTGCTGGAGGGTTAACTTCAATGGCTATTGCTGGCTCCATTCTGGCAGTGATCACATAGGTTTCTTCATCCTTGGCGACATTAGTGACCCTGCGAGTAACTGTCCTAGTTTTCACCAAGTGTGAGACGGTGATCGATGGAGTGTTTAGGTTTGATGGCAGGCCCATGGTAGTATTACAGGGTAACCTTGTGTAGTTTCTGATCTCGTGGATGTCAATTCCAGGTGTTGTGCACAGAAAACCTAAGTAATCCTCATACCCTTCACCACAAGTAAGGCATTGAAGACAAGTGAGACCTAGTAATGTAGGTGAGTTTACAATTTATTTGCTTGTTTTTCCCGTCCGTATCATAACAATTAACATAAAATTTGCATCTTATCATACTGAAGTAAAAGTACCTGCATCAAAGACGAGTCCGGGATCTAGAGCAGCCCTTGGATTAACATGGCCACTCCCATAGTCAAAAGGAGTAGCTTTGGCCAGCTTCATGGCTTCTATTTCGGAGTATTGCTGTGCTTGAAGAGGTCTACCTGATCTATCAAGCTTCGTCGATGTCGTCATCAAGGCTGATTTGATCGCAGCAGGACTCCAACTAGGGTGCTTCTGCTTTAGAAGGGCAGCTATCCCTGCAATATGTGGTGCAGCCATGCTAGTTCCAGATATCATAGCAAATTCTTCTCCTGTCCAAAGCAGATACAATGCTTAAGATGGTATCCGTTTGGTTAAGAATGCATTAACAAATAGAACATCAAATTCATGTCTCAAGCAAGGGAAAAAAAAGACTTGAAATGCACATGATATGTTCTATACTTGAACAAAACATGAACTAGAAGAGTTCATGGCAGTTAAATATTTGGATAAGATTGCAGTGGAATGACTCGACGATTCCTTGCTCCACCCTCTGTCACAAAGGTGTAAAATGCTCCTTTGGCAAGTTCTCCTCTGGAGTGGCCAAATTGAGGGAAGCTAGAGATTAACCCACACCTCAGAGTTTTAGAGCATGTTTGATTATCATAAGATGCTGGGTAGGATCGGATAAATTATTTACCAACATAATTTGCCTCATCTGTTCCATTTGGAGACCAAGCAGCCCAAATGAGAGAACCAGGAGCAAGGATGTCTGGTTTGAGGAGATCAGCATCTTGAAAGCTGTAATCTTTTATGTTGGGCCCTCGAGCAGAGAACAACGCAACTTGTGGTGCTGATTTGTGGAGAATAGGCATCAAGCCATCTCCAATGCTTCCTCTAGCTTTGAAGCTCTTAACTCTTCCAGTCCAATCTCTTGGTGTGGAGATGTTGTAATAGTCTACAAGATCCTAAAATGGCAGCAATGCCCAAAAACCAAATTTCAGTGGTTAGAATAATCCAGAAAGAGCAATATGGTGTGATTAAAACGAGAACTAGGAAAAAACAGGGATCAAGAGGGGTTTCAATTACTGAACAAGTTGAAAGAAAAAAGGATAATCTCAATGCACTCAGGAGTAGCGAGTTTTAGATAGCAAGACAAACAATAATTGTTCTTTAATTTCCATCTTTCTATTGATATTACTTGGCATAACTATGCATTCAATTAATGACAAGCTTACTCTTTCAAATTGGGCCTAAATGCCACTAATTAGTTAACACATCATTAAAATTATTAATTTCATAATTCAAAGGAAAAGGCACTATAGATTGAAGAAGTTCATGAGTTGCAACATATTCTTTGAACCATGTTAGCAAGTTCCATGAGAAAAGCTCATTAAGAATGACGATTACCATAGATTTGGAAACATCTGTGATAACAATTCCAGGAAGACCAACAGGGACAGGGTCAAACTTTGTTCCAGGAGAAACATTTTCCACTGCAAGAACAAATCCAACTGCACCAAGACTCTTTGCAGTTTCTGAAACTTTCTTAACAGATGCAGAGCCAACAACAAAGTTGAAGGAATAACCGCAAAGGAGAACATTTCCCTCAACCAAGTTTCTGTTCAACACTTCTGGTCTCTGACAATCTGTAGAACTGTGCTTCATCAAGGAAGCATCCAGCAAAACATCATTGGCAGCAACCAAAGTATATGTTTGATTTGCATGTGTAGAGGCTGCATTAATCCATTGAGACCTTTTAAGCTCTCAAAATTCAGAAATGAACTCCAATCTAGTATCAGGAATTCCATTGATAAACACTATATGATTAGAGCACATTCAATTTGGAAGTTGGAACTTAAAACCAGTGCAATGAAAAGATGAAGCATAAAATATGCTGCAAAACGTTTTATGGTGATGAACTATGAAATCAATACAGGCACCATTAACAACATGACAGATCCAAGTGGATGCATGAAAAGGTTGCCCCAGTTGAATAAGTGCTTTCAGCATATAAATTTGGAATACTTGGATATGGCTACATAGTGCAGATGAAATCATTCTTTTGAAAACCTATCACCATCAGATTGGATTAATTAAATATATATGGTAAAACTTACGTGATAAACCAATCCCTGGCAGGATTTTCCCATTTCCCAGGGTTAAGTGATTTTTGTATGTGCGGTCATCAATTGCAGCCGCTACAGATGTTATCCAAGGGCTATAAGAAACCATTGTCTTTGGGAAAGGACCTCCGTTTCCTGCTGCCTGTGCAACAAATACACCTGCCTTCACAGCAGCAAGGAGTGTAGCATCGAATGGGTTTAGGAATGTAGTCTTGGTGGTTGCTGGAGGACTATTTGGGCCCACTGAGAGGCTGAGTATGTCCACTCCATCCTGAACAGCCTGTTCAGAAAAGTTCTTAGAAATCTAAACCCTTCCATAAGAATTATATCCAAAAGATGATAGTTGGTAAAAATGGCATACATTTGCACTACAACAAAAACATGGATACATTAGCACCGGAACAGAGACATGGATTGACGATATCGCACTTCAGACATTTAATATGTGATAAAACAGCAAGACCAGAAACAAATTAAGCAATAGTATTTGAACCCCACAATTACGTCGTCTGCCATTGGTTAACATAAAGGGCATACCTGATCAATAGCGGCTACAACATCTGCCATAAAACCTCCAAAGAGTCTGTAGAGAGCTTTGTACACAGCAATCCTGTGCACATACAATCTCACAGGTCATTCTAGATGAAAGAAAGAGAAACATAAATTCTTGAACATCCATACCTAGCACGTGGAGCCATCCCACTAGCTTTTCCAAATTCATGGCCATGCATTCGCACTGGAATGCCATTGTTTCCAGCTGCAATAGCTGCTGTATGACTGGTAGCCAATGACATAAGAAAAGACAACATACTATCAGATTTGAAGCATCTCGCTTTTTAATATGCTAAAACTTACAAGAGATATGTCAATAAGAATAGTATTCCATGCTGTTGAAAAGGACAAGCATGCGATCATATTCTCCCAACTTAAGAGGAGATAAGAGCAGCATCCAGGTTTTTACACATCAACATGAACAACTGGAATTTTCAGGATTTGCTTACATATTATCTTTTATAGTTTCCGTAGGGGTACCAAGAAAAATACTGCAAGCTTATCGGCAAGTGTATTTACTTTTATAAATGAGACCTAAGCTCATAGATATGCTCTCTGTCCACCCAATGAAATATGAACACATATATTATCATCATTTTCAAAGATTATATTGAATGCAACAATGAATCAAATACAGGAAATAATTGATTTCTAACCGAGATGGATATTTCTACCAGAGATGTGTTTATGACAAGTAGAAACAGTAATGAGATAAAGGCAAACAGGAAATTTTCCTTGAATGATTCACAAGTTATTCAAGACTTAAAGTAGAAAGGCTGGTATGAATGACACCCCTTTGAGTCTCTTTTTATCCAAAATATAATAATTGAAGAACATCTTGTAGCTGATGTTTGCAGAAGTTTCAAGCGTGACTGTATGATGATCAACTTATTGCGCAAAATTTGATAGATCAGTGCAGTTGCTCCATTCCTAATGTAGTCTGAACAAGTACCACCAGGATTATGCTTCTTTAGTAAGAGACATTGTTTTCAACAAAATAGCTTGAAAAATCTTCCTCATCATCCTTTACATGCAATGTAAAATACTATGGAGCTCAATTAAATACACAAGCATGGTATTATGCTTCTGATATCGCATTTTTCCAATTTCTTGTACATTTCACTCTATTGAAAATAAGAACAGTTCGACAGGCTTTTACAAGCAGCACTAGTAACGAAAATTGCAAGCTAAGCACTATATTTCTATAGAAGTCATTCAAAATTTTGCATCCATTTATGCATCAAAGAGTAGAACAAATTTTCAATTTTCTTTTTTTCAAATCATGCATTTCTTCCCATATCAAGGAACTGCAAAACAATTTGAGATTCCTAGCCAAAAAATATTCAAAATCATGATATGAGAGCAAAGAACTGAACCAACATTGGTAGTTCAGAGAAAATGGGATCCAACCTTCCATGTCCATCACCGTCCATAGGAGAAGCAAAGTCTATAGCAGGATTGAAAGCCCCAGCTGCTGTTGCAGCTTTAGCAAAATGTTGAGCTCCAATGATTTTTCCATTGCAGAAGTCTCTTTTTGTGTCGGGATCAACTTCACATTTTCCTCTGTACTTTGGAAGAGGTCCATACGGATCGTTCTTCTGACTTTCAAAGCTTGGATGGTGAGGATAAATTCCCGAGTCCACAAAACCTATCACAATGTCCTCTCCAGCTCTGTCAAAGCCACCTCCAGTGGGCCAGACTCCAGTTGGAAGCCCTAAAAACTGTGGGGTGTGTGTTGTTAGTCTCCTAACCTTCCAGTCTCTCTCCACAGATTGCACACCAGGGACACGTCTTAGAGTATCTGCCTACTAACATAATGCAACTGCATAAGTAAATAAGATTCCCAAAAGGCAATAACATTTCTTAACAGTAGGTTGAACAGCAAGCAGAGTAATGTAAACTTTCACCTGTTCGGTTGATAAATGAGCTGCAAAACCATTTATAAGATGTCGATAGCTGTAGATTTTCTCGTAGGTCCCACGGTCAAACAGTAAATCAAGAAGCATATCATGTTTATTCTCAAGATGCTTGGCATAAGACAAGACCTGCTCACTGGTAGTGGGGGCAAGAGTAACAAAAATTCATTTTAACTTTCTTTAAACTTTTCAATATAGAGATTACATCCGATAGCAATAACGTGAACTTGAAAAAGGACTACAATCAGTGGAATAAGAAGCATGGTCGAATCACCGTTGAAAGTTGGAAAAGAAATATAAAACAAGTTGGTGTTGCAACACTTTCAGTTAAACATTTTACTGGATGTGAAGGAAACTCTTTGAAAGTCAAGGTAAACATTACATTAGATGAAAGAAAATGCTAAATGTAAGAGGCTGTTGGAGCACACATTAAGGAAAGTCAATCCCTCTCACTCGGAATAAGATGATACTAGAAAAAGGGAAATTACATCAACCCATTTACATAAGCTGCTGATGGGATTGAACTGTAATCATAACCACAGTGTGCAATCATAAATTCATGCCACAGATCACATAAAGGAGATCTACAGAAAATATTTGCACATACCTGCTAGTGTCAATCTTTTCATCTGATATAGGAGCCGTGGCTTTGAAGCCTGGAACACCTCCCCTATAAGTTATCACAGGTTCTCCCTCCATTGTAACAATGTAAATCTCTCTTCTCCCACAAACTGAGAGAGCAAACAAGACAAGTTGTGCAAGCCAAATATTTACCAGCCACATTTTCACTGATCAAGTGCCACCTCCTGCAGCCTGCAACTTACTGCTAGAATATTATCACAAACAATTAGCTTCGTGCAGAAAATAGCACAAGTCCACTAGTTACACGCAAACAAGATGATCAGAATCCATGGCTCTGGAAATGCTTACAAAGATAAGATCTTTTTAACTTAACCATATGTGCTTTTAATTGCTGGAGGTAAATTTTCAAACTCTTAATCAGAATTTTTTTAAAGAAAATTAAGCATTGTCCAACACGAATTGCAAAAAAAAATCACTAAACAGAAAGAATCGCAGACTAGTTGAAAAAAGTAAAAGAACTAATAGAAAAAAAGAAGTGGATATGAGATAATGGAAGATATCCAACCTAATAAAGACGATGAAAAAAATTAACTTTAGAAACAAGCTGCAATACCCAAAACAGAGTTTTCTCGCATCATCTGAAACATAAAAGCAGAAAATTTATAGGGGAGTTCTCAAATTTTAAAGAAAAAACAAGATAAAAGTGAAATAAAAGATAATAAAATATAAAGACAGGTCGAAGTAAGTGAAGAAGCCATAAAATAGCTAGCAGTGTTTTGAAGGGTAGTAGCAACTAGCGCTACTAAACTAAGTAGCTTCAATGTCAAATACTGAACTTGATAAATCCATTAGCTTGGTCTTATTTAATCACCCAACCGAAGTCAAAAAGAAAAGAACAAAGAAAGAAGAAACGGAAATTAAACCAAGCAACTTGCCAGAGCCAGAGAGAGAGCGATCAGATCAGAGCAGCGACTTAATTTACATTCAACAAACAAGTGAATCTGCATAACCACAGAGATAAAATATGCTCAGAAAAAAAGTGAAAGAAGAAATCTTTTCAAAGAAATAAAGAAAATAAAGTCCAATCACATTGATCTGTCAGCATTGGAAGCAAAGAATAGGAAGAGTAAAATCCACACTTTGTCTTTCGGCTACTAAAGAGAGCTATCATCCTACAAGAAAAGCAAAAGCAGAACCCAGAAAAAAGTTGGTTGTTCGTTAGTTCTTCCATTAAAACTTTTAACCATTTTTCATTACCATCTTCTACTTACAGTAATCAGAATCACTTATAAAAAGCCTTTTCTGTTTGTTGGAAGCAGAAGCAAAAATGGTACTCTAGCCAGGGCGAGAAAGCGGTTTGGATCAGATGCGATACACCATTTGCTTTACAGTAACCTCAGGAAGAAGGAAAGAGTAAAAGAGAGAAAGACAGTGAAGAAGAAATGAGAGTGTGTGTGCAATATAAGCAAGAGTTGAGAAAAAGAGAAAAAGTGAGGATGTTGTGTTCTTTAGTGTTGTTTCTGGTAAGAGCATGAGCTTATGTAGCTTTCATTACCTTGTTTACCTAATGCTTTCTGCGTTCAATCACAAAAAAACCAAAAAAAAAAAGATAATTATACAAAATATAAATTATATTGTGGGGGAAAAAAGAAAAAATATTAAAAATAAAAAATAAATTTTAAAATATTAAATAAAAATGTTTATATTTATATTTATTCAATTAAATTTATAATATTTTATTTAAGTTAATTTTTTAATTGTGATAATCTATTAATTGAACAAGTACTTTAATTTAGATTTAAAAACTCATTTTTTTAATAATCAAGAAGGGTTGTGGTTTAATTATTTAAATTATACTGTTAAAAAAATACTTTTTTAATTTAAGAATTAAAAAAGAGGAACTTGAGGACAGAGGACCGAAGATGGTGGTCGGATGCATGCATATATTAGTTTTTAAATCTTCCCTCATTTATTATCTAATTACAACTTATAATTTTTATCATTAGTATTAAATAATTTTTAAAAACTGTTGAATCTGATTGAAATGCAGTCACTAAGGGTCTGCATACTACAAGTAAACTCTATACATTTTACCCTCTTAAAAAAATAAAATTTAAAATATTTACAATTACAACCTAGAAATTTCGTTGAATCGAGTTTAAAAAACTCTATCAATACGTAATTTTACTCTTAATTAATAAAAAGGTTATTTTTAAATTACTCACATAAAATAATGGAAAATTTTAAAATATATATAATAATTATATCTTTTTTAATTACTTCTTTTTCATTTGAATCATTTGAAAATAACATCTCTACTAATTAAGGGTAAAATTACATATTAATAGACTTCTTTATCTTTTGGATGTCAGCAAAATTTTTATTGAGTGTTGTTGTTGCAGTAGTAATTTTATAACAAAAGTTAATTAAAGATTAAAAATAAAGATAAAAATATTTAAATTTAAATTTTGTTTAATTTAAAACTAACAACAAAATACATCAATTAATTAAATATTATTGAAATTGCAATTTAAGTTACTTTTTAATGTGAAATTTGTAAATATAATTTTAAAAGTGCCTTTTGTAAAAGGAAAATAAAAAACAGGAATGAGTGAGTTGAAGCGGGTAGAGCAAGAGGATAGAGAGGATTCGCGCGTCAGTACCACAGTAGGTGACATTGACAAGAGGGAGACAGCTCAAGGAAGGCTAAATGACCAAAATGGGAATGGATACTGTGTAATCACTAATCAGAATTCAGAAGTCATCAAATCAGATGGCACCTGATAACTCCCCGTTTTAATTGCACACGAATTTCAATCTTTTCTTCAACGCTCCCTCTCTCCAATTTAATTCCCTTCTTCTTTTCATAATTCTTCAATCGGATATGACATGAAGTCCCATCAGGCATTAGGTTGAAATTTTTCAAGAGGAATAAGTACTCGCAGAAGTTATTTTTAAAAAATTGGGTAATTGGTCGGAAATTTTAAAAATATTTTTAATAGAAATAACTTTTTAAAAGTCAAAATATAACTTTTTAAGAAATTTAAGTTTGGAGTTTCTCAAAATAATTTTTTTTTATGTAGATTTTTCAGATCAATTAATGAGCTTATTTTTAGTCATTATAATTCTCACAATGCTCACAAACTCATCTATCCGTTTATTATATATTTAACTATTTATTCAACTTGAATATTTATTTTAAGATTTATATAATATTATTTACCTTTTTATATGTTTTAATATTAGTTCTATTTCTTATAAAAAAAATGAGACATCTCTTTAAATAATTTCCTACAAGATGGTTATTTAAAATTTCCTATAAGATGGTTTCACATTATATAATAATTAATATATTATGCTTTGCATATTGTTTAATATATTTTAAATAATATTTATATGCATAAATAATTTTTATTACAAAATAAATTAAAATTAAAATTATTTTTTATATTATATAATAATTAATAATAATTAATATATTAGGAGAATCCATTATTATGCTTTACAAAATAATCTGTATGAAACTTATTCAAAAAAAAGTTCTTTTTTAAATAATAGTTAAACAGTTAACTGATTTTTTTAAAAAAAAATTAAAACAAATTTACAAAAAAGGCTATATTAATAAAAATTCTACTAATATGAATCCATCCAAACATTGGCTTAGCAGCCTAGCAAGAATCTCCGACTTCTAATTGCTTGTTCGTTAGCTAGATGCAAGCAGTAAGAGGTCCTTTTGGAGAAGATCGGCGAACACAAAGTGGGATACGAAAACTTGGCGGCTAGACTACTTTCGAAGTGTTGAGGCTATGTGTCCTGCGAGTGTTTTGACAAGTTTAGATTGGCCAAAGGGAACATTACAATGAAGTGGGACACAATCAACTTGACATGTATAGGCATGATTTCATGATAAATGTTGTTGGTTTAAACAATTTTTGAGTCTATACATGTCAAGTTGATCTTAAATTGTTTAATTAAAAATTAATTTTAATTTATATCAATTCTTAGTATATTAATAAATTATACGCAAAAAAATAAAAGTAAAAAAAATAATCAAGTTAAATAAAAATATGAGATAATTAACAAATAAAAACCTAATGTTAGTTATTAAATTGTATCTTTACACCACTCATAAATCCTCTTAACTCATTTATAAGAAAATAGTAATATTTAATAAAGTATTTTTAATATCAATTTCATGAAAAAAAAAACATTTATAATAAAAAAGAATCAAATTTTATAGTAAAGCATCTTTTTAAGTTTATTGTCATGTTATATTATTGATGAATATTATATTATATAAAGTAAATTGGTTTTGATTTTTGAGATATAATTGTTTTTTATTTATTTAACTATAAACATATCAGGATTGCCTCTGAATTTTCTCACAAATATAACATTCTAATAAAAAGAAACTAAGTATTCACATTAAGGTATTTTTATCATAATACATAATAACAACATCAACAACAATTTAATAAAAATAAAATGCTTAGAGATATTTAATAATATGCCGGCTTACCCTAACTTTTAACACAATACACGATGTATCAAATTATACCCTCTGAGCCAGTTTCAAGAGTAGAAATGCATAAAGATGGTTTCTCATATAAAAACTTACTAGAAACCAAGTTTTATCCACTATTTTTGTTATGTTTTATTTGACCTTTTTTATTGAAACTTCCACATTAAATATACAATTCTTAGAAACAAATGCAAAATGACAGTGCAAGGTAATCAATCACATTATCCTGACGTTCACTTTGGTTATTTTACAGGAAATTCGGAGGATACGATGAACTTGGGGACTAGATTGTATGTTTTCAACCGGTGGCCTGATCTTTCCGCTGAGTGACTTGACAGTTCAGGAGGAGACATTCATGGCGATCGTTTCTGACGTGAAAATATATTTGATATACTGTTTACATATGCAATTTCTTGGAGACAAATACAAAAAGACACTAAACAAGGGAATCAACCATATTATAAATAAAATGACACAACCCCTTTCTTGGACGGGCAGAGCACAAATCATCAACTGAAAGCTGATGGATTCAGGTGCAGGTTTCTCTGTCAAACCTGATGAACAAATTGTTGGGACCTAATGTCTTATCCTCATATATAGTATAGCATAATCTTATCTCAGGATATGTCATATAGCTTATTAATAATAATTGAGTTAATAGTTAATGAATATAACATGAATTATAAGAAAATTAAGTGACTAATATAATATTTATTACTCTAAAATAGTTGAGAGCAATGTATTATTATTTTCAATGTTATTATTTTAAAAGTTCTTTATTAAAGTGGAACAAACATGAATTTTAAATATCAATACAAAAATTAATTATTAAATTCAAATATTGTATTTATTACATATAATCTTTATTTATAATCATATTATGTACGATTAATAGTTGAGTTATATGAAGATCACAAAAAAAACTAGTCAAATCACTTTAAAATTTATAATACTTAAGTATTCATAATATGTTTTGAAATATTAATTTGATATATAAATATAAATATAAATACAAACTGAAGAGTTTAATTTATAAAATCATATATATTATTTTAAATAATAATTTATACTAATTACTAGTATATTAAAAATATAATAGATCATCCAAAAATGATTAAAGTGAAAAAAAGCATTTTAATTAAATTAGACTTTATTATAAAGTTTGGTAAAAATAAATATATTAATAAGGACTTAGTATCATAAATTGAATTTTATTAAAACTTAGTCGGTACTTAAAATTAATAAATATTATTAGAATTTAGTTGAAATTGAAGATATTTTAATTAAAATTATCAAAAAGTTTTTAACCCCTTTAAAGGATTTAATACTTCTTATCGATTATATTAATTTCTAATTCCATATTTTCTAGGAGCTAGTTGTTATGTATTATTGCTTAGATTATGCAAATTGAAGTGTTCTAATAACCATGATTAAAAAATTCAACAGATTCAGTTTGTTTAATTGTAAAAGTTTTGAATCGTTAAACTTTTTAATTCGATTTTTTAAATAATTATTGTTATTAAAAATTAATTAGTTGATTAATTAATATGTGAATATTTATAAATTAATAAATTCTTATAAATTAAAATAAATCGATTAATTTTATTTAACAATATCTTTTTTAATTAAACTTCAAATTTTTCTACAAATAAAAACAATCTTTTTTAATCATATTTCAAATTATTTAATTTTATTCAAACTTTAGTCAATTTTATGTCGATCTAATATCGGTTAAAACTTTTAAATCTTAAATATCTTATTTAATTTTTGATCTGAGTTTTAAAACATTAGAGCAGATAAAAACTCAGTAGAAACCAGCGTCCTTGTATTGTTCGTTGACACTACACTTCCATACAGATACAGTTCTTGGTAAACAAATACAACTACAAGAGACAGACACTACTACAAGGGAATCAACAGCATTATGCAGAAAATGACAGAAACCCTTTCTTGGACAGGTATAGCGTAAATCACCAACTGAAGCTAATGGACTCAAAATGCAGATTCTCTGCCAAACCAGATGAACAAATTGTTGCAGCCTCATGTCTCATCTTCTTTGGACCGCAAACAAGTACTCCAACACTTGATCCTTTGCACTCGAACAACATTTCTGCATTAAAATGGAGTCTTTGAATAAGGATTTCCAATTTCTGACCGAAGCTTATGCTCAAGAAAAGAATTGCACCAACAAAAAGGAGTGAACCCGGAAAATTTTAATCAATTTATGATATATTCATAGTGAAATATGTTAAACTGAGATTATTGTAACTATTAATAAATTAAATTAACAAGTGAGTGATAGAATTAAGAAATTAATATTGGTATTATATTACTAAAAATTGTTTAAAACTTTTATTTAAAATTTTACTTTTTTATTTTAAAATATATTAAACATAATTACAAATTTATCAGCATAATTTTTGGAAAATTTTAAATTTAATAAATCTCTATATTTTCTCTCATTTTCGCAACAAACATAGTATATAATAAATGCAATAGCAAATAATATGAATGTAAATTTATGTAAAATAAAAAAAAATGAAAGGCTTTACTTACTCTTTAGGTCAGGTCTTTCACCGTAGTGCACAGAAGTAGATTGGATAAGAGACTCTTGTGGGAAACTTTCCATTTCCCTATCAGCATTGATGAAATACGACCCTGGTGATCCAACTGGGGTGGGAACTTCTATGTTCTGAATCTGAGTACCTTCCTTGATGCTTCTTTTTTTGTTCCAGAGAACAACTGCACTTGCAGTCATGGCTATGCTTATGCACATAACTAAAACTGTTAGGAAAACTCTGAGAGCACTCGAGAAGTCTGCACTGGAGTCTTGATCAATGGGGTAAATGTAGTACCGGGTAATTAGGCCAATTATGATTAGGAAAACGATGAAAGAAGAGGATATGATTGCACCAAGCCAAAGCCAGTTCTTGGGGCCTAAAATGGCAGATATTGAAGCTTCTGTTGGATGGGGCTTTAACTACAGAGTTCGAAGGAGTTTTGAGCTGTTCTTCAAGAGTTCGTGAAAACCCAAATCGGATGTATTTCTAGGGTCTTGTAAGGTCCTTCAGTTGAGACCTCGAGATGGTCTATGGCAGCCGGCAATGAAAGCATCTGGTATAGCTTCATAGAGCAACTTCCTTCACTCACTTGTTAAATCACAACACCAATTTGAAGTGGTGATAGTGAACGGCTGTCTTTGCACTTTGGAAATGCAGGGCACGTTTACAAAAAAATGGTTGTTAAATTGTGCCCGAAACCTGCCAAATAAATCAGGAAAAACAAATTAAAAACTATGTACAGTAAAAAAACGTAGTGATTGAGGTTGATGTAGTAAGCAATTTATTGTGTAAACTATCACTGAAAAGTAAATTTGCGCTTATCTATATAAGTTCTGTTAAGTTTTAGTGTAAACTTAAGTATGTTATGGTAGTTAACGTAAGCAAGTTTCGTTATGTCCAAGTTCAGAGCCTCAAAATGGGACGACAATGGCTCAGTTTATGGTTCGATCTTGTTAATTTTTTAAAATAATTTTTAAATCAAAAGTGTAAAGCGTCTTTTTTTTGTTAAGTTCAAGCTTGAATTGTTCATATCCATGATTACTTAAAGTCTAATTCTTTTAAACAAAATGATGTCATTTTGTTTAGAAAAATTGGACCTAAGATTAGTATGGGCTTAATTTGACCCATAAATAGACGTATTAAAAATGCTTAAATTTAGACTCATATGTCAACCAGTTGTCATTCTGACCTAAAAATTATTTTTAAATGGATTATAAATTAATTCGTTGAGAGGTTAATTTAATTTGATTTTTTATCATAAAAACCCAAAAGCATTTATCAATCTTAAATCAAATTTTAGTACGTTAGTTTTGAGTCGACTAATCAAGTCTTATATGATTGTCATCATCTAACTTCAATTATAAAATATTACGACTTTCTTCAATTCTATTGTTTCTTGATTCATGTATCTGATGCTCGACGAGGCCCTTGAATCGATTTGCTTCTTCTGGGTCTGCATTTAATCTGTGGCATGGTAGAATCCTTGTTTCAGATTTGACTTCTTCGGTTTATATTAATACTATCATAACCTGACCAGAGAAACTGAGTAGTTTCATGTGGGATTAGATATTGTTCTAAGGTTATTAATTAATTTCCATGTATGCTTATGTAAGATCTATTCTTCGTGTTTGGATTATTTTCTCTATTTCAGGAATGGAACTATCGTCTGATGTTTGTTTGCCTCTATTATCTAAATTTTTAGAACTTATATGATAATTTCTCGTGGGACTGTTAGTAGTTTCGTAATCTTTGGAGACCCATAGGTGGTGTAACTACTAATAGGTTTATTGCACGAAGAAAAATTCTAATCTGAACTTTTTGGAACTTTGCATATATCATTTGTTTATGAATTCTATACATGGTTCTTACTTAAAATGTTTGATTACTACTTATTGCTGACGAAACATATTGATCAGTTTGGTTTGAGAAAAGAAGGTGAATACTTGGTATTAGTATCTTCCTTGGTGGTATAGTTTCCTTTTAACGTTTCATTATTGTACATGAATAGTCGACAGTAAGTTTGAGCATTTGTATCCCTTTATTTATGGATTCGCTTATTGGTATAATTCTGGTTTGCTATAGTTGGGTAGCTCATTCTCGTGAGCTCTTTCAGGTTGCCTGGCGTTTACCTATGCCTGATTCTTTACTTTCACTCGGGCTTTTGAAAGTTTCATTCTTTAATGGTCTGGTTGTGGGTTGTTGTGTGTTGAAGATGCTGCTGGCTTGAGTATATGCAGCTCCTTGTGTGTTTTTCTATGTGTT
>JANSVB020000071.1:1154520-1179198 GCA_025504935.2 Erythroxylum haughtii
AATTTTAATAATTATTAATGAATATAATTAAATTTAAAAATATAAATATTCAAATAAATTTTGATTTAATAATTAAAATATATTTCAAATAATATTAATTTTTAAATTATTTATTTTGTTAAAATAACATTATATTAAAAAATATATTATATAAGAGATTAAATAAACTTATTTAATTAGCAATAATTTATCTTTAAGTTTTATGTAATATGTAATTATTATTAATGATAAATGAAACAAATTTTTTATTTAAAAGAAAAAATAGAAAAAACGAAAATAAAATAAAACCAAACTGCATATGATTTCTGTGCATTACTTGTTAGCTTGTGCCTCCAGAACCTGAACAAATGATAGCTCCTAAAAATTCGAAGCACGTGTGATCCACTTGGATTGATCAGAAGAAGCCTTTCAATGGCCCAGATCAACGGCAGATGTCGGCATTTCCAACAAAAACTATGGTATGGTTGGCCTTGGAATGTCTATTTGGTAACGCCCAAAACTAACAAAAACTCTCCGTTTTGTGGCTCTTTTTGTATTTTTAATGTAAATATGTTATAATCTTATGATTACAAAAAAATAATTTTACTGATTATTTCATATCTTAAAGTTGGAGTTTTGACTTTGAATATTGAGATAAAGGTTTGTATGACATTGGGCTCAACTCGGTCTTCATAGAGTACATTTAAATTTAATTAGATTTGACTTATATTCTTTTAATTCGATTTCATAATTTATCCAAAAATGGAATTTTCAATTTAATTTAATTTAATAATTATTTTTTGTTATCATAATTTATATTATATCAAATTACTACCAATCTCGTTACTCTTGATTAGGATACATTTTTAGTTGTATTGGACAATCATCACAGTTAACATTCTTATAAATACACAAATGATGTGTTATATAAAATAATTACTATTTTAATTTTTAATCATTAATTACTATTTTTTAAGCACATATTAAATAAATTTTAACATGTTGAATAAGTGGTCCACTTGAATCCCATCCCACCCGTGAAGTGCTTGGCCAATTGTGGGGCGGTGCAGTCACGGCGGTGTGATGGTCACGAGCTTCAAATATTCAAATACGAATGATGCTATTCCCAAATCCCAATAAAGTGTAGATGTTGAATAGGACCCCACTAACTGCTCCATACCAGAACCTGTTCTGTCAAAACACCTACTGCTCACCTACTGCTCTGTGCCAAAATGCACTCACAAGCCTCAAATCTCTACTGGTACTATTGAATATTCTGCTCGTGAGACTAAAGGACACCACTAGTTAATGGAAATGACGACGAAGATGAGTGTTTTTTGCTACTAAGATCACATCAAAAGTTTCAGCTAACTAGCTGAAGCCTGAAAACATGAGAAAACTTAAACGTTCTTGTAAGAAATTTCTTGTAACAATACATTCGATTTGACAGTATACTTGCGAATCCAAGAGAGTAAAAATTCGGATGGGTTGTTTTTGATAGTGACGATGATGCCAATACGATCAACTATGCATTCACGTAAAGCGTTACTTTGCTTCCACAAAGGAGAAACAGTAGCCTGTCTGAGTCTTTTTTATCTATAAATACGCTGTCCTTCTCTTAACTCAGACCATATCTTCCACTCTTGCCATTTTCCAGCAATGGAGTCCATGAGAATTCAAGTAAAGCAACTTCAGGAATTCCAACTTCCTTAAGATTTGAAAGTACATGAATTGAGTGATACAGACTTTCTGCATCTGATATTAACAATTTGATGTTTCTTTTTTGCTTTATGAACCAGCAGGTGATGAAGATAATTGCAGTACTAGGTCTTGTGATTGCATTAACGAACCTGAGAGGAGCTGAGAGCAGAAAAGTAATGGTTTCTGACTCGTTTGAGTACAACGGCATAAACTGCAGAGCTCACAGTGCATCCATAACAGATTTTGGAGGGGTTGGTGATGGACACACATCAAACACTAAGGCGTTTCAGGAAGCAATCAATAATCTGAGTCGGGTTGCTAATGATGGAGGGTCTCAACTCATTGTTCCTGCAGGAAAATGGCTGACTGGTAGCTTTAGCCTCACAAGTCACTTCACTCTCTACCTCCACAAGGATGCTGTTCTTCTTGCCTCTCAGGTTTGTCAACTGTTTTGCTATAAATCAACAATGGTAGTGATCAAAGCTGAGTTCTTTAAACTGACATAGGACCTTAACGAGTGGCCGGTGATGAAACCGCTGCCGTCCTACGGGAGAGGGAGGGATGCGCCGGCTGGAAGGTACGCCAGTCTCATATTTGGAAGCAACCTGACAGATGTGATAATCACAGGTATTTGATAAAACTCGCCAGGATTTGAGGGTAATTTGTGAAAGGTTTAAGGTCATTTTGTGATGGTTTCATGTCAGGTGACAATGGCACAATTGATGGTCAGGGTGAATTCTGGTGGCAGAATTTCCACAAGGGCAGGCTCAAGTACACTAGACCATACCTGATCGAGCTCATGTACTCTGATAATCTCCAAATCTCCAGTCTCACGCTTCTCAATTCCCCTAATTGGAATGTCCACCCTGTTTACAGCAGGTATCCTCAGTTTCTCTGTTTTGGTTCCTTTGAAGATTTAAGATACAAAGTCACACAAGATTGTGTCAGTGCAGTAATATTCTTGTGCAAGGGATTACCATAATCGCCCCTCTCAAATCTCCAAATACTGATGGGATTAACCCAGGTCTGTTTCTGCGGATCTTACAGGCTCAAATCAAATAATCTTTAACAACAGTAAAAGTTCCTTAAATTTTCTTTTCAGATTCTTGCACCAACGTCAAAATCGAAGACTGCTACATAGAATCAGGAGATGATTGTGTGGCCGTGAAGAGTGGTTGGGACGAGTATGGAATAGCATTTGGGATGCCCACAAAACAACTCATCATCAGACGACTCACATGCGTCTCTCCGACAAGCGCTACAATTGCGTTAGGAAGCGAAATGTCTGGAGGCATCGAGGACGTGAGAGCAGAGGACATCACAGCAATTCACACAGAATCAGGTGTCAGGATCAAAACAGCTGTAGGGAGAGGGGGTTATGTGAAGGATATATACGTGAGAAGAATGAGCATGCACACCATGAAATGGGCATTTTGGATGACCGGAAACTATGGCTCTCATGCAGATAAACACTACGATCCAAATGCACTGCCTGTGATTCAGGGGATCAATTACAGGGACATGGTTGCAGAGAATGTGAGTATAGCTGCTAGATTGGAGGGAATTTCAGGCGACCCTTTTAAGGAAATATGCATATCTAATGTCACAATTGGAATGGCTGCTAAGGCCAAGAAGGTACCTTGGACTTGCACTGATGTTGAAGGGATAACGAGCGTGGTTACTCCTCGAGCATGTGATTTGTTGCCTGATCAAGGTCCAGCGAAAATTACAGCCTGTGATTTTCCTACTGAAAATTTGCCAATTGAATCGGTGAAGCTCCAAAAGTGCTCTTACAGAAGGAATTTACTTGTATAACCAACGAGTTTGTGTTGTAACACTTTCTATAAACTTTAATTATTAGCCCAAATGCATCATCTCCACTTAAAATTAGTAGACTAATCACAAGACAATGCATCAGAAGCAATATTTACAGATTTTAGCTTTACCATGTCAATGGTGAGAGCTGTGGTCGCCTGGTAAATCAAAGAGATTCTTCATAAACTAGATATCTTTCCAGAATCTGAGAACAACTGATAAAATAGGATCAGGTCAGGTCTCGTAGCTGAGCCAACTCCAGGATGGTATAGATATCACTTGTACAGATTAAAAAGCATCTTATATCACTTTTGAATGCAACTTTCACCCCGACCCACCTATTAGTGTGCCGTTTGATCGTTTTGTTTCTCAGATTTCTAGAAGCATCTGACTGATTTTATATAATGAAACTGCAAATTGGAATCATGGAGTACATTCCTAAGCGTAAATCACAAAATACAAGATGATTCTCAAGGATCTGGATTGAATTTTACAGATTCCCTCCATATAAGTTCTTTGATGTTTTCTTCTGTAAATGATGGTTGTTCAAAATCAAAGCTGAATGGACTGGGACAAACAGGCTCCTCGTTAATATCATGAAGGGGTGCCAAGTATGGATGACAAAGTGCCTCGTCAACTGCAAACAGATCAGGGATAAATGTGTTACTGGTTCGCAAAAAGAAAAGCTTATTTAACAACCATCGGAACCAAAAAAATTTAGAACCACTAGAGCTGGAAATTCTACTACATATATCTAGCTTCAATGTAGTATGAACCAACATTTTACATTTAGTAGTTATTAATACATCATTCAATCCTGCATAAATCTTTAAATAAAATTTTCTGCTACCACTTCTGCAATTGGGAATTAGCAACTAACAACCACTATGCCGTGTCATCAACTAGTCACAGATATCCAGTACTATTTCAATTTACCTGTAATTCGCCTGTTTGGATCAAAGACCAGCATCTTCTCTAACAAATCAACAGCACCAGAAGAAATATTAGGAAATCTAGCAGCAAACTTTTGTCTTGGGTATTGCGGAAGCTGCCTAACATATCTTCTAGCATTATCGCTTCGTAGGAATCCTAAGCTGGAATCATCTGGTGAACCTATGAGCTATTAAAAGCAAGTAAACAATGTGTAAGAAGTCATATATAAACTGATCCCCATAGGGAGACAAGAGTCATTTGCATTTCTACTTTAATTGTGATAGAACTTTGATGCATGTGTGAAAACAGTAGCATCGTGCACTGGAATCAGAGTACACAAATCCAAATATAACTGCAACATATTGAGGGACGTGCAATTCAGATATCAATGCTATAACCCAATTCCCATATCCAAAGTTCATAGTCATGTGGTTCCAGCCAAATAGTCACAAGAACTAAAACCAGAATCAGATCAATGAGATATGAAGAGAACAAATAGTTTATGACCAGCCATAAGAATAGAATAGCCATAATTTAAGCTCAAAGCATATTTGCAGAATAACCAAAAATACCTCAGTGACAAGTCTCAGCTGATGAACATAATCTTTTCCAGGAAATAAAGGTTGTCTTGTCATGATTTCACCAAGTATGCAACCCACTGACCATATATCGATTGCTGCAGTGTACTCTGAACAATTGAGGAGTAATTCTGGCGCTCGGTACCAACGAGTAACAACATACTCAGTCATAAAATCAGTCTCAGATGTTGTCCTTGCAAGGCCAAAGTCTGCAATCTTCAGGTCACAATTAGCATTCAGAAGCAAATTGCTGGGCTTTAAATCACGATGCAGAATATTGGCTGAGTGTACATATTTGAGCCCTCGCAACAATTGGTACAGAAAATACTGCAAAATAAGCAACACAATACACATCATTGAAAGTGAAAACATCTAAATGGCCGAAATATGTGACTTTTTTCATATGCTTATGGTAGGTTTATCAGGAACACTTTGCCATATCACAAATGTTGAGAAGGGATGAGAAATCCACACATATTATGTCATAAATCTCGGCGTTCTTATCAAGAACCCGATATCTTTCCCATTCTCTGATCAAACTACGTTCTGTATTGCCCCTCTGAAATACTAACACAACAAAATGAAGGATTGGACAGAATACCAAAAAGTCAGCAGGTAAAGACTTTGTATTGAAAATTGTGGAAAGGTAACGTGTTGCTGAAAGAAAAAAAATTATTGTAGCTTTCTCTTGGATCCTGGAACTTGCAGCACACAATAATCTAGAGCTCAAACTCCAAAAGTAACGCTTAGACTATCAGCAATGTAGGAATGAGTAAACTAAATGAATTCCCAATATAGGTAGAGTATTGTAACAAATTTAAAGTGAAGACAATGGAGCCAACCCGACAATGATCATCTGTCAATGATTGGTTAGACTTTATTATTTGATGAAGATCAGTGTCCATTAATTCAGAAACGAGATAGACATCATTGAAATTCTCCTTCTGGGGAGGTCGTATGATGTCTTTGATAGCAATAACCTGCAATCATGGAAAAGATCAATAAGAAGACCACAATTTTATCAACCAACAACGAAGTAACAGTTACAGAAAGTTAACTGCTAACTACTCTATAATCAAATTCAAATTACTAATCAGAAACTTTTTGACAAATTACAAATGCTAAGTTTGATCTTATTTAACAATCAATGATACTTCAGCTATGGGCAGTGAGAACTACTATCAAGATAATCGACAAAACAAAGTAGCTTACATTCTCGTGATCCATGTGGCGAAGAAGTTTAATCTCTCTCAAAGTCCTTTTGGCATCAATACGGTTGTCAAAGGCATTACCAATCTTCTTAATGGCGACTTCCTCACGAGTCTCAGAATTCATTGCGGCGCTGAAGGAAACCAAAAATTATATATTCATTCACATTGTTGATAGGATCAGATAGTCAGTAAAATGCATGAAACATGCAACTCTACATTACATAGCTACTTGAACTCTCAACAACACTATACTAAAAATTTTGCTCAAATCCTTTTTTCTGGAAAGAATGAAAAATATCACCAGACAAATAGTTGAGTTTCAATTTCCTGAAAAACGATGACATGAACATGCACGATCGAAGTAACTAAGATCAAAATTACTTACTCAAGCGGCTATAGAATTTCATTCTCTTCAAGAAAAGGAAAATTAAACAGACCAAAAACACACACACACAGAGAATCAGAGTCAAACGAAAGCTCGTATAACACAGCGAACAAGCTTGGATCAAGATCAAGAAAATTCAGCAAAAAACCACAAAGCACGAAAAAAGAGCTGAGAAGTTACTCCTCGCTAAAGTACAGAAAACACTACCAAACGATGCCGTACGCTCCTCGACCAACGGGACGAATGGGAGGCACGTACTTTCTGGAGACTTCGAAGAGGTTGCCGTAGACGTTGTACTGTACGTAACGACCGCCGTGAGTAGGCATCCCTCTGATGTTATGGTCGCCAGCGCTGAAGCTGGAGTCGGTTGACATGTTTGGATCCGAACCCGAATCTTAAAATTCGGATCCACTAGGCTTGAGATGATCCCGAAGTGAGAGAGAGAGCGATAGAGAGAAGTTAAGAGACTAAATTTGATGCGCGCGTGTCGGTAGGTGTAAAGCAATTTGACATTTCTTATAACGTACACTTTTGAACTGGAAATTTTGGCCAACTGTCCCGTGACGCGTTTACCAGTTTTTGGAAGATAAAACCTTTTTTATTTTTATTTTTAACTTTTTTGGGTCAATTTTGTTATTATAGTTATATTGACTATTCATTCAATATTCCACAACGTGAGCCGACAGTTTTGACTCTAGAGGATATGTTTTACGGTGTTGAAAAAAATTCAACCCTAATTGGGAATTATGTAGTTAATTGGTTTCATTTCAAACTCCAATTTACTTAGCTAAATCATAAAAAAGCGATTTATACATGAGATAATTGTATTTTATTAGGTTTTATTTATTTATTTTAATTTTTAGACTAATTTTTAAAAAATTAGACCAAAAATTAAACTAATAAAATAAGAGGTTTAAAGTTTAAAAGGTTCAACCGATATTAGATTGTCAATATCAGTCATAAAACTAGCTAATGAATGAATAAAATTAAAGAAAATTATAACAAATATTAAACTGATAAAACAAGAAGTTTAAGATTTAAGGTTCAACCGATATTAAACTCTTATAAAATCAGCTAAAGAATGAATAAAATTAAAGAAAATTATACCGGAAATTAAACTGATAAAACAATATGTTTAAAGTTTAAAAAGTTTAACCGATATTAGACTGTCATAAAATTAGCTAAAGAATGAATAAAATTAAAGAAAATTAGACTAAAAATTAAATTGATAAAACAAGAAATTTAGGATTTAAAAGGTTTAACCGATATTAGAATGTTATAAAATCAGATAAAAATAAATAAAATTAAAAATTTTAAAATTTGATTAAAAGAGAATACTACCGTCGAAAAATTTAAAGTTTAATTAAAATTTTATTTTAAAAAATAATTATTTTATTTTAATTTATACTAAGTTATTAATTTGCAGAAATTGATTGATTGGTTAATAAGTTGATCAGTCTTTAACAGAAAAAATTATTGAAATAAGTCAAATCAAAAAATTAAAAATCGAATCAAAAAATTAACGATTCAAAGTTTTCATAATTAAATCGTTCAAATTGATTAAATATTTTAATCATTTCATCTATCAATTTAAAAGAGTTTTAATTATTTATTTTTTAACAAAAAAATAGCTAAAATGGCATTTTCCAATCAACACGGTCGGTCGTAAGAAAAATGATCTTGTTGGTTGATGAATGATGTAATGAGCGGGGACTATTCAGCGGGGACCAACTTCTGTGGACTTGGGTCAAAGGCAACCTCCGCATGGGCTCGTCCAACAAGGAGACCGACGACTTGGGAGTCTCTTATGTCTTAAGTTCTAAGCACACCTGCCTTGACTTTTGTTTCTTGTATCTTGAAAACAATACGCCAACTTGATAGTTATGTTTAGTTGATTTAAATTAGACAAATTTGAGATTAAACTTAAATTTAAAATAATCAACCTAAACAATGTTTATTATTATAACTAATATTTTAAAAACCGAACTGACTCGGCTAACTTAATTATAAAAATTTTAAACGACATTTTTTTTTTCAATTGTTAACTTTTCTATTTGATTTAGGTTAATAATTTTTGCTGTTAAAAGTTAATTAATTTATTAACTAATATATCAATTTTATAAACTTATCAATTTTTATAAACAAATTAATTTTTATTTAAGATTATAAATTTCAGAAGAAAGATTTTCTTCAATCATTTTTTAAATTCTATAATTTTATTTAATTTTTAACCATTTTTATAAAATTTAATACTAATTAAACTTTAAACCTTAAATTTTTTATATTACCCATTTAATTTCCTGTCCAATTTTTCAACCATTAGTTATAACTCATTTTATAAACCTTATTTTTGACGATGAATTAAAAAATATATTAACCAACATAATACAATTTTAATAAATTATATTAAAATAACATCATTTTGAAGTGGGCTGGACATCCCTATTATTATGAAACATGGCCCAATGAATGCCCTTTGCTTGTGAAATGTTATTGAAGTATGCTTGAACTCATAAGTTTCAAATAAAATCACCTGTCCACTTGTGTTGTTCCATCTCTATTCCAGTCCATCTCATTCACATATTTATGTGAGTTCACATATTTATGTTAAATGTGAGACCCACATAAATGTGTGGATGAGATAAACTGAAACAAAATTGAAATAACACAAGTGTACATAAATGTGTGGATGAGATTGACTGAATCAGAGCTGAAACAACGTAAGTTGGTAATCACGTCCCCATAAGCTGAGCAGAAACTGCACTAATGTTTGGTTAGATTCTCAATCAACTCAGGTGGTACATGAAACCAGGAAAAAAAAAACACTCTATTCATCGTTCCACTAGCAGCCCACCATCTATCAGATGTTGGCCACAGATGCATGGGAATGGGACATAAGAATGGTCAAGTTCAAGCACCAAAACCTGAAAAAAGCTAGGAATTACACTTCTTCCCTCCCAAGCAAAGGTAAACTCCATTACTCATAAAGCTATATTATTGCGTCCAAAATACAGATTCTGTAGAGCATAAAACTATAAAGAAACATGTCAAGACACTAAATTGAGATAAGAGAAAAAGGGGACTTAAAGATGCTTACCATGTGAATTTTTCAATTCAAGAGAAGAAACTTCCTTCTTACAGCATCAAAAAGCTGAGACCAGATTTCTTCCCAGAACATCTAGTAAATGCAAACTAACAAAGTTAGGCCAAACACAAGGACATAGACATGTACGTTTCATGAAGAAACAGGACATCCAACCAGATGCAATGAACATTCCAAAAATTTGTGTGCTTAACTCGTCTTATTAAATATCAAACTTCTTGCACCGAAAGTAGAAGCAGACCCAAGAAGGATAATCGTGCATCTGTTGATTACCAGTGAAAAGAAACTCAGACTCAGACTCAAGATTCTTCATCGTCGAATTTCGATACCGATATCATCAACAAAGAAACATCAGTGTATATAAACACTGTTGACAACGTCTAGACAATCTAAAGAGCAAAGAGCTGCATGAGTATTGACATAAACAGATTCATTACAGCAACAAGCATAACAGAGAACCTTAGTATATTTGTCAACATTACACAGTACAGTTACACTTGTACATACCAATAATAAAGCATTGTAATATACACCACAGCACACAGAACAAAGTATGATATGCAATATATTATTGGTAAGAAAACATCTTACTCCCAAAGTATTGGTATATAGATGAACAATTAACTCAACATATCATTTCACAGCTTGCTCTTCTACATTATGCCCTACCATAGGGTCAGTAACATTAGCATTGGCTCTCAAATTACAAAGCAAAGCATCACGACCGGTTAAAACTATTTTAAAAAATCCATCCACTTCCTTTAAAAGAAAATCTAGTTCCCGAGAAAGTTCCTCGGACGCCTTTTTCAGCTCTGAAATGGAATTCTGAATTGTCTCCTCTTCAGTGGGTTCCAACCCATCTTGGATCATGGGAGATAACTTCTTCACCAATGCATCAACAGAATCCAATTCCTTCAACATCGTAAATCGTTCATCAGAAGACATGTCCTTAATTCTCCCATTCACATTACTTTGCAAAGCAGAATATGCCTGGGACCACAGGACTGTGTCAGGAATTTCCAAATCTAACAAATTCTTTGAAGAAACTGAGAAGGCTGCAGCCAAGATGCTACACACAAACATAGTCTCTACTTTAACTCCATACATCGCACGCATCAATACTTTTCCTTTGGCTGAGTTCTTAACCTTTGGCAGATCAATTGATTCAACAAGACGATGCAATATTGTGAAAACATTCTGAACTCTTGGATTTTTTAAAGAAATGTGATGTCTCCATTTATCAAGGGAAGAACATGCCCGCATATACCGTTCTGATGTATTGGATTCCAAATTATGCAGACCACAGTGAAGCAAGAGATGGCCCTGGTTGAGTCGCGTGATCTCAGAGCTAAAAGCAATGCATATATCAAGCAACTTCACACTGATGTCCAAGTACACATCTATCCACTTCTCGTTCCAGTCAGTCACAGGAAGCTCAAGATCTGTAATGAGGGTTTTTACGTCGGTATGAGTTTCACAGAGTGCTTCCATAGCTGATTTCATCCATGTCAAGCTAAGAACGTCATCTTTGTTTTCTGGATTGAGCTTTTTCAACCGCTCAGCCAAATTTTCCTCAAAAGCGATCAATAGAGAGACAAGCCTAGGAGACAGCTGAGAGCTCTTTGGTGATATTATTCGAAAAGGATTTCCAAATGGAAAAAATGAGCGGTGAGGATTCTGTGGCCGACTCATTTGATTATTCACTACAAGATGTTTAAAAAACAAAACTATTAGAATGGCTTGCATATAACAGACAAGCAAAACAAATTCAACAAAATATCAACTCAAAGCATCAAAAACGAAATTACTAGCAGTAGATTCAGTACAACATACACGCAAAACCCAGTAAAAGAAATCAACAAAACCTAGACCAACAGCTGATCAACAAGACGAACTTAACAACGAAATTGTTACACTGTTCATAATACCATCACAGAAAAGTTGTGCCATATCTATAATCCCAAAACCAAATAGTACATAAAACATCATGTAACCAAGAAAAAAAAATTGAAATTATCTCCCCTTATCTCATCCACCAAGAAGGGCTCAACATAATTTCAGAAATAAATGACAATTCAAACCTTAATACATTTTCAATCAATTTAACCAAGAACCATTTAAAGAACAATCAAGTACAACGAAACAATCCACCTTACCTAAATGCTAAATTCACGTACTACACTGAGATTATTGGCGAGAATTCGCACGTCAAAACTCAGCCAATGATCAAAAACAGCAGCCGATCTTCACTTTGCAAAGACAGACAATATCTTTGACCTATTTAACATTGCATAAGGATAAAAAAGTGCTGAGAGATTCGTACCTGGAACAGTCCTTGAAAGTTCCAGACACGGAAGATTGAACCGTTGCTTAAAGACAGCTTGTGATTAGGTGTTTCTTCGTCGCTTTCTTTACAGAATGGGATATATAAAGCACGAGTCACCGCCTGTTAGAAAGATATAGTCACAGGCACACACGTGGAAACAATTGAATGGAGGAGGGGAAACTGTGAGGAAAGTTAACTTTCATGGGATAAGGATTACTATATTGTACACGCGTTCCCACCAATAAAGCATGGGGTTGACCGTCTCCCACTAGGCCTAGATGGGCTTTAACTTGTATTAGAGTACAAAGATGAACCAAACGACTTGTCGCAGTACGCCACGTCTGAACTCATATATACGTATGGGACTTAATTAATAATACGTATTTAAATGTATACACATTAAAAATGTGAGGGGAGGAAGGAACTTTCTAGATGTACAAAGAACAATATATATATATATATAATTATATATTTTATAAATAAAATTATTTATTTTAATCGTAACAATGACAACAATAAAAACACTAAATAAGAATCTCACGGAAATGCAAAATCTGAAAAGGTCTAGTAATAAACAACCTTAACCTTAACTAATAAAGAAACCAAACAAAATTATATAAATTTGAAGTACCAAATAATAAACATAGCTCGATCCAATAAAAGGAAACCAGTTATATAATATTTCTTGAATCAATTTAATCCTGATTTGACAATAAAATATTTATTTAATAAAGAAAATTTTGTATTTTAATTTTTTATTTACAATTATTCGTTAAAATACATGTATTTTATACCCTTTCTTTTTTAGCAAAAAAATATTTATTGAGTAAATATTAATTAAATTATCTTAAAGGCATAATTACTTATAAATTAAAATAAATTGTTTGTTAAATAAAGAAATCAATTTAAATATATTTAAAACTCATATTTAAAGAATTTAAATTCTTTAAGACTTAAAAATTATTCAAAAAATTTCTAAAATTTGAATATGATATTCAATTTTATTAATTTTTAATAGTCAACAAAATTATACAATTGAGTACATCAATGCTTTAAAAACCGAACATCAAGTTAAGCCGTTAAGATAAGAGATTTAAGATTTAAAAGATTCAACTGGTATTAAATCGTCATAAAATTGATTAAATAAATAAAATTAAGGAGTATAAAATATGATTGAAGGAGACTATTCTCATTAGTTGAAAATTTTAAAATTTAATTAAAAAAGAAGACTGTTAAATAAATTTTTATTTATTGATTTTAGTTTATACAACATAGTAGTTTATAAAAATTGATTAATTAATTAATAATTTATTTAGTTATTAACAAAAAAAATATTAAAATAAATTAAATTAAACAATTAAAAATCGAATTAAAAAAATAATTAGCTTAAAATTTGTACTGTTAAATTGATCTCGCTTTGTTAACCATTGGAGTAAACCGAAAAGGAGGCAAGTAGAAGTTCAACATCAAATAAAAAAGGAAGACATTTGAAGTCCGAGTATCAACAAGGAATGATGTTATATGAAGATCCCAATCAATTTGGTTTCCTTCCAAACGAAGGATTTGAACAGAAGACGGGAAAACCAAAAAGATGGGTGTTGCTGTTGCCTATTATTTTTCACATTTGTAAAATATTCAGCTTAAGACCAAAGAGAAGAGAAAGTCGTCACCTGAAACTTCTGACAGTGATCTAAGTCTTCAGTGAACGAAGAAATCAACCAAACCAACCCGTAAGCTAAGAAATGGGCATATACATCCAAAACCAGATCGTTTTGAATACGCCAAATGCTGATGAATTGTGACAGGTAAGGTATGTTCTGTCATTAATGGCGAAATGTCAAAGCCACGACAACAAGAAAAGAGACCCACTCACGTGAATAAATGAGGTGCAACATGGATGGATTACTGCATTTGCTACAAAATAAGTAGGCCCATTGTCCCTGAAACAATCCAATTGTTGCAGGCTAGCAATGATGTTGAGTTACACTAAATGACTTTGGCAAAGTTACAACTAAAATAAAGATACAATCTTCCTTAACTGTCATTCAATTCAAGAAGTTGAGAAAAACTGTAACTCAGTTGGTTAATAACAGAGATATGCAGTCATCTCGGTTGAATTTATCAAGAATTCTAGAAGTTGAGAAAAACTGTAACTCAGTTGGTCAAGAACGGAGATATACTATCATTTAGGCTGAGTTTGTTACTTAATTCTCTGAGTCATAGACTAATAAAGTCAAAATTAACGTATCCAATACACAAGACTCTCCGTTTTGTGAGTGTGAAGAGGGTCATAATATACGCAATATTTTCTTTGTATTTTTACAAAAAGACTATTTTTGTGACTTCATAATAACAAATGAGCAACTTTACCGGTTATTCCAACATTTACCTTCAAGAGACTAGTAAAGTGACTGACTTAAAAATTCAATTCAATCTTCCAAAAGACGATTGATTAAGAGCACGCTTCATTTAAGTAGGAGACACAAACTCATGGAATAATTTACTTGAATCACATAATTTAGGGAGTTATTATATGCATATGATGATTTACTTGAAATATAGTAACTATGAATTCCATGGATATAGAAAATAAAAAGGAAGAACTTCCTTGGACAAATGACAGTAGACAAAAAAGCATAAAAATAATGCTTTATATAGATAATAAATACATCGGTTTGATTTTACAATTGAGATGAAATGAAGGGAAGAGGTACATGAAAATAAATGAAGATTATAGTTTCTTATAGAAGATACAATAATTTGTAAACAGTCTCTTTACTAGTTAGAGATATGACTGCGTACTATTGAATTTTTTTCAAACTCTACATTCGGCGGAAATTTTATTGGGTTGTTGTTAACAGAACAAGCACCCTAAAATATGTATCAAAATGAAGGAACACAATCGGTGCATCAATAACTTAAAGAGACTTGAAACTTAATAGTCACCTAATGCTATCTCCATCTATCATCTTCATCTTGACTTTTATCCGAAGTCCCTTCATTGGATTCTTCATCACCTAATCTTGCAACGTCATGATTCTCTTATTCATAATCATGGTTCGAGATTGAAGCTTCTCTGAGTATCTGCTGCTCCTGAAAAATAAGGAGCAGAGCTATTTCAACTCAAGAGAACAGAAGAACTAATAGAGGCTTTTGTTTGTTCTTTTATCAAAAACACATTGCAGTCTTCGGAAGAAATGATACTTACATCACGAAACAGCAAGTCATCTGCCTCAAGCATGTGGATCACTTGCCACATTTTGGGTCTCTTAGTTGCATCAGGATCAATACATCGAAGAGCAACCAATAAAATGCGTTTAAGGGCTTTTGAAGCAGGCATTTCAGGCAACTTAGGATCAATCACTTCCTCTGATTTTCTATTACTAACCATGGATTTTAGCCAATCTACCATATTAACCTGCGATTATTTACACAAACAAAGTTGAAGTAGGCAATAATGATCAGCACATCAATTTCTAATACAGTACTAATACTAATACTAACCTCTGCTTTTGGTCGATTATAATCAACTGGGCTTCTTCCAGTTATTGCCTCCATAACAAGTATGCCAAAACTATAAACATCACTTTTCTCGTTCAGCATACCGGTGTAAGCATATTCTGGCGCAACATATCTGGAGATCAAGCAAAGAAGACATAACTTTCTTCCTTAATCATAAAGCTCCAACAAATGTTTCCATGCAATTGTATGTACTATGATACTAGCATCATCATCATGAATGGAATAGAAAGAATTAAAATGATAATAAAATTTCCCCTGTTTAGATTATAAGGCATCATCACAGGAATTCGCAAACCAAATTTGAGCACGATGAACAACTCCATATCGGGATGGAAAACCAGAGTCAAACTTGAAAGGAAGTGATGAACTTACCCAAATGTTCCCATCACTCGTGTAGTGATGTGGCTTCTCTCAGAACATAATAGCTTGGCAAGTCCAAAATCAGAGATCTTTGGGTTCCACTGGCGATCAAGGAGTATGTTGCTAGCTTTTACATCTCGATGTACAACCTTTGGTTCCAGACCCTCGTGAAGATACGCCAATCTGGAAATAAAGCGAACATATACCATAACTTGGTAGAATTCACCTAAATCAAAGCATTACAAGGTATGGAGCATACATACCCTTTAGCAGTTCCAAGAATAATATTCATACGAATATCCCATTTTAGAGGACTGGTCTCCCCAACATCACCGTGAAGCCATTGTTCCAGGTTACCATTGTCAATGTACTCATAGACTAGCATCCTACACAATAAACATGCACACAGAAAACAATTTTACCAGGTTTTGTCTCAACAAATCAACACAATCAATCTCAAATACCAACCTGTAAGCTCCCTCCTCACAGTATCCAAGCAACCGCACAAGATTCTTGTGTCGAACTCGTCCAATCGCATCCGCTTCCACTTTGAATTCCTTTTCAGCTTGACCCCTGAATGATTATTCACTTGTATTGAATATTTTGAACACGGGTAGTGAAAAGAACGTAAACAACGATTCAACAGAGTAAAATCAAAATGAAAAAAGAAAACCTGTTATTGAATAAGTTTTTAACAGCGATTCTAGTACTATCACCAAGAATGCCACGGTAAACGATGCCATAACCGCCTTCACCAATCACATTCTCTGGACAGAACCCATTAGTAGCAGCCTCCAGCTCTCTAAAAGTGTACCAGCGGCCCCATCCAAGATGCGACACCTCTGGCCTCGCATTCGCGCTCCCAATTGAAGTCATGTTGGTCTCGCACGCCCCTCTGCTCTCCCTGGTGGAGAACACCACGCGGTGCTCCGTGTTCCCCGCATCCACCTGAATCTCCTGCAACTGAGGCGCGTGCTGGTTGATGTGCTTGTGATTTTCATTGTCCACGAACGCGACCTCCTGGATTTCTTTGGTTATTGGAGGCATAGTCGTTGTAGTTGAGTGAATGTGTTTTGGTTTGCGTCTTTTGCTGCGAGAAGTTAGCCACAGAGAGAGGAGGAACAGAGCCAAGACTATAAATGAACCCAGTAAGATTCCGATCAAAACCCAGAGTCTCAGTCCGAAGATTGAGGTTCGTTTCGAGAGCTCCGTGCTCACGAGAGCTGCGTCGAACATGGACATTGTTTCCAATCAAGGGCTCAAGGCCTCTGTGCCATTACTAATAAGAACTCTAGCTCTCTCTCTCTCTAGAGCTGGAGAAGAAAAGGAAGGACTCAGCTTGTTTGATGCTACTTATGAAGTTTAAAACTTTATAAATCAAACCTTATATTTTATGGGATTGTAACGATTTAAAAATATAAATAAAAATATTTTTGCAATATTATTATATAAATTCCGAATTTTTAATATACACTATTATTTCTTGATTGATAATACTACCTCTTATTCAAAATAAGTGTCGTTTTAGAGAGATTTTAATTTTTATCGTTTTTCCCCATATGCGTGAAAACGGACCGTCTGATTGTTTCACAATTTTTGGAATCTACGCATATTTTTTCCTCTTACTTCTACGTGATTATTCAAGATTGTAATTTTTGGAATCAAGTTGCTCATACCATAGCTAGGGCGGCTAATTCTATGTCTAGTTTTGAGTGGGGGGTATGCCCTTCGTCTTTTTTGTATGACGTTTTAACATTGGATTTCAATAATATGCGCTGAGCGCATGCGTTATTGTTCAAAAATAATAATAATAATAAGTGTCGTTCACGATTTTTCATGCATGTTTATAATTTTATTTTCCAAATTATCCTTTAATTTCTCTCACATCATGCATGTTTATAATTTTATTTTCCAAATTATCCTTTAATTTATCTCACATCATAATTATACAGATTACATTTTCAAGACAATTCAACATACAATTAATAAAGATATATCAAACATTTCACTAGCTTTCTTAATAAGTATGTATCTCTCTAAAACGACACTTATTTTGAATAGGAGGAACTAGGGAGTATTATTTTTAATCTTGTATTTAGTATTTATTTTAGTTGCTTTTTAATTTCACTGATATTTATATTAATAAACCAAATTTTAATTATTTCTTAATATTTATAATCAGTAGTTTAAAAAAATATATTAAAAATTAAACTAGTAAGACAAGAGGTTGAATTTGTATTAAATCGTCATAAAATTAAATAAAAATTTAAAAATTTGAATTATAATTAAAAAATTTAAAAACTTATTAATCTATTAAAATTGATCAATTAATTAGGTCGATTTTTAACAATTTAACATCACCTTAAAATATATATTAAACGATAAACACGGCGACATTATTTTAAATTTTTAAACGATGTCGTTTCAATTCGAATCCTTGTTATAAAGTGACAATAGGCGTGATTTATGAACCAGGATTATTTTGATGCCACGTGGCAGCATCACAGCATGATTGAGATTGAGTCTTAATTTGGTCAAGAGTAAACTTTAAAGAGACATCTATTGGTCAGAGGAACCAGACAGGGTGTGTGTGGGTCCGTGTCTGAAAATCAATCAATCATATGCTCTCTTGCTTGTTTTTATTAAGACAAAGTGGATCTTAAAAAGAGAATTTCTGATATATTGTTATTTATGTAATGTCCAGACAAAAAGGGATTTTGTTGATGAGGATGAAGCAAGACCAGTGGGATATAGATAAATAGATAGAGATAAATGAATAGAAAGAGACAACCCACATATTTATTTTTAAATTTATATTAAATAAATTATTAAATACATTTTAGAATTATACGTTTTAAATATGATTGACAAAATTGCAAATCGGAACGTTTATCAGTATACAAAACTCCCCGCTTTATAAAGATCGGGAAAATAAAACTTCGTAGTCTAATTTGAATTGATTCTCTAAACCTAAACTTAATCGGATGACCAATTGGAGTTTAATCTTACTATTATTTCCATTTTCATGCCCATTTCTTCTCCTTTAGGTTCATATAGCAAACAGAAAACGCTTTACTATAGCCAGAGAGACCTATTTTGGATGGCACTTATGAAAGAAAGAACCATTTCAGAAGCTGTTGCCTGTTATTAGATATAAAAACCGGCATTCCCCTTTTCATTTTCATACATCACATGTGAACTGTGTAAGCAAAGCCTGAGAATTCTAGAGAACTATTACAATGGCTGACTCTGATGACTAACCCGATTGTTCCCAATGATCGTAACGTTAATAAAGCTTCGAGCAAGCCATACCCAGAATTTTCGCAAATCATTCAGTCTTCTTCTCCAGCTCATCAATTGCAGCCAGTCTTTCAACAAGGGGAGGATGCGAATAGTGATAGGCCGAGTACCACGGATCTGTATTCATGGCTGATAAATTTTCCTCCTGTAAAACCATCAACCAGCCATTTGGTCATTCTCATTAAAATTCACCCTAATGCCAGTAAGCTTGCTTTAGTTTGTTCGCATAGATCCAATAAGTCTTAACACCCCACTACGAGCAGAGAACTGTAAAAGGGGCACATTTTAGAGAGAGAGAGAGAGAGAGCTCATCATCACCTGAAGTTTCACAAGAGCAACACGAAGAGCAGGGGCATAATTGAGCTTTGTAGCAAAAGCATCAGCCTATAGAGAACAAGGGATAAATTAGATTGAGATTCAGAAATTTTCCAGCAGTGGAGAAACAGATAAATTTGCCAGTGTGTGTGTGTACGTTTTGAATGGAAGAGAGAGATATGTGAATACCTGAAATTCAAAAGATCGACTCACAAGATTAAGACCAAAGCTTACTAGATGTTGAAGAGGTATAACAGTATGCTGCAAACAGTAAAACCAGGTGATGGTATTTTTCAATCAAGAGTAAGCCAGCAGCCAATGAATCAAACGAACAACTTTGACTCCATAAAAATTACGCCCAATTCAACATACAAGACAATTTTCTCTATGGCAATACCTGAAATATGATCAGTCCTATGAGTACTGGTTGTGTCTCAAACCCAAAACTTCGGAAAAGATCAGTGGAGTTCCTCACAAGGGTATATCCACCAAATTGCAAAAATGTGAGGATCTGCAGCAGGCAGGGAATTCATGCCGAAGAGATTAACAATAACCATAATGAATCCTACACCTCAATGAGAGAATTTCCTAGCAGTTCTCATCTTTTCAAAAAAGTTTGGCGTAAACTGACATACTAGAAGCATATAACAACCTAGTTGAGCAAGAACAAGAAGATGGAAGAATATTTTCAAAACTCCAATACTCGTCTAAGTTCAGCAACAGCAATCATTTTCAAAAATTGAACATGGGATAACAAGTTATAGTTTGCAAGCATACCTGCACAGCAATGAATGAGTACATCGTATGATTAAGTTTCCAATGCCCCAGTTCATGTGCGATGACTGCTACAATTTCTTCATCATTTTTGCACTGCAAAATATGATAAAACATATTTACCAGAAAGGATATAATATAACATGTGACCCAAAAAAATCCTGCAGTGAATTATGGATTAAACCATAGAAACAAAAGATGAAATGACAATTAAAGAAAAAGATTTCAACAGTAATACTTTCTCACCTGCTGAATCAATGTATCATAGAGGACAATTCGCTTGTTTTTAAAGAATCCATACATATAAGCCTGCAGGAAAATAATGCAATTAAAATTGCTTGACACTAAAAGTAGTAATCAGTAAGACCATCGCGCATATTTTTGTAAGAATGTTGAATTATATCTTTAAATGTGCATAACATTAATGCTGAAAGAACATTAATGCAGTCACTTATTAAATTTTCATTAAACTATCCAAAAGTGATTTTGAAGGTGAGCCCTAATTATCTACTCCATCCTCCCAAAACATACAAGGGAATAGTAGCTTTGGACCTTTTCATATCGAATATCCAGTACATTACATATTTCACCTCATGTATAAAACTAATTAATATGGATAAATTTAAATCTGAGCCTATACTCGGAAATATAGTAGTGGCATTTTTCAATTGGGTAGTCAAAGTGATTAAGCAAAAGGACCATGAAAGAGACAAAGAAGAGGAAGAAAAATCAACATCTCATGTTTCGTGCAAGATAAAATAATAGCAAGAAGCATTGTCACTCCAGGCAAAGCTGTTATAATGAATTTAGCATTATATGATTATAGAGGATGAATACTCACATTGCTGTGGCTTGACCTTGTAGATCCATCTACAACAAACAACTTTTTTAATGGAAAATTGAGGGAGGAAGCAAGGTCCTCAATTTTCTTCCTCAGCCCTCCTTCTGGAAGCTATATTTCACAGCATAAGTAAAGAAAATAAGATAAGATATCTCGACAAGATATTGTATAAATACACACGAAGGAATGTAAAGAACTCACAGGAGTAAACTTGTTGAAAAGAGGTGCTATCAAAATTGGGTAGAGTGTCATCATGACAAGCGAGAGAACAAACATAAATCCCCACAGATAGATGGCCAAGTAAGGACCTCCTTTCTGCGAGTATGTGTATGTTAGAATATCTCATATTGACTAAACATGAAAATATTAAAAGATTTACAAGTAATAAGGATCAATTATCTAAATGACTAGTTTTAGTTATTTTGGCAATGGTTGACTCAAGGCCAATATTTGTTAATGGGCTTTACACTCTACCCATATTAAAAATTCTAATATGGTATCAAAATAGGTTTGAACCGACTTATTAATTTCCCGGTTGTCTGTCTGGATGTCCAGTCCCAATGGCCCAGTCCGGTTATCTCTGCATTTATTTCAAGTGACAATTAGATGTCCAATCCTAGTTACACTTGAGGGGGAGTGTTAGAGTATCCCATATTGACCAAACATGAAAATATTAAAGGGTTTATAAGTGATAAAGGTCAACTATCCAAATGACTAATTCTAGTCATCTTGGCAATGGTTGATCCAAACCCAATTCTTATTAATGGGCTCTACACTCTACCCATATTAAGAATTCTAATAGTGTACATAACGTTGGATAACCAAAATTTTCACCATAAAGTTCTAAATTATTGTTTATTCCACAAATACAAGCAGAAGACAGACCTGCACTATTAAAATGATTGCAGAGACAATAGGTGGGCCAAGTACAATAGCAAGGAGAATTCCTTTAACCAAGTCCCTGAGGAATAGCCATATTGTTTGCTACAAAGGAGATAAGGAGCTCAATTAATATACTGTCTGAAAGAACATGCAAAATCTTTACAAGCCAAGATAAGAAAGAATAAAAACCAATAAAAACAACTAATTTGAGGATGTAAAATGTACAGAACAAATACCAACTTTATTGAAACCATGGCGTGCCTCAATGACAAAAGTTGAATAGAGTGAGAAAGGCAAATCGGTGACCTGCAGAAGAACATACTATCAATTAGAATGATTAAGTAATTCGAAATGTAAAGTAGGCCCTAAACTGTAGTAGGATATAAAATCCTAGACTCAAACGACTAACTGATCATCAACTAGTCAAAAGTTAAGTGCATACCTGGGACCAAATCATGACACCAGCAAGGAAAGCAAGTGTATGGAGAATTTCATTCTCAACATTCAGACCAGCTAAAACCAGAAAGTTTCCTGCTTTCTGTAGTTAGAAAGGAATCTTAGATGGTCATGATATAACCACGTGGTTAGGATACACTAGCACTGGAAATAAGCACTCACCGTCCAAAACCAAGGCAAAACACCGAAGTACAAAATGGCAGAGTCCAGAACTATCGTCACAAATTCGTGGACAAAATTGAAGTAGCTAGAGAAATAGAAAGGAGAATGATATTTAACACTTGCAATTGTCGGTACAGGAAAAAAATAGAAAGAAAAAAAAGCAAGATGCAACAATTAAAAATGTAGAGAAGTGATCAAAGAGCAAACCTTTTATCAAGACTATAAGCTCTAGATTTCTCAAATTTCTCTCTACTGATTACTCCTTCCAATGTTTTTGGAAGAGTTGGCAGTTTCAATGCAGAATGTTGCCGCAGATCCAAATAAGTTTCAAACATGTACATCAGTATCATAAAACCTACAAAAAAGGTAATATAAAGAATAAGTGAGAATTATGAACTAATCACGGAAAATATTGGCGCTGGCACATCGATGAGGATGACTAGGACAAAGAGAAGTAGAGAACACCAAAGATTCAACCTTCCACAAATGACAAAAGTTTCCAACATCTTGCTATCTCCCAATGGATTATAAGTTATACCGTAGCATTCTCAGTTCAACAGATCTCCAAGAAATACCAAAAAAGTTAGGTCAATAAAATAGCCAGTTCTACCTTACAAATAATCGATTGCCCTAGTGTTTCCAAAACAGGCTCAACAACAAACCCAATTGGACGAAAACTATAATGCTCAACAATAGGGCCACTCCATATAAATTTCCAAATAGATACCCCACACAAAGAAATGGGCAACCGAGTTCCTCACTTCTTTGGTTCTAGTAAGAAGATCAAAGAACCGTGAATCTAAGTAATTCCAATTTCTTGGCACGAGCAAAATAGGGCAAAGCTAGAAAAGATGTGTAGTTCCATTGAAACAAAGAAAAGACACTATCTTGAGCGTTAAAACCTCATAATTTGTTATCACAAAAGACTGATGAACATTTCAAAAAGAACAAGAATGGAAGTGCCCAAGATGAAAGAAAAAGGCAGAAAAAGGAAAAGAACAAGAACAAGAACAAATAACAAGGAATTCCCAGACATGCAAATTAGTGAATCTCATGAAATCAACATTAAACATAATGCAAAAAAAGCAAAATAATCAAAAACTTGACAAAGAGAAGGAAATGAAGGACAAAAGAAGAAATAAATGAATTATAGCAGAACAAGAAAAACCCAGGTGTAGAAAGAAAACGGAAATAAGAGAATACCAACAACAGCTTCCATGTAAGGAAACGCCATGGATTAAGTAATCGGTAGAGAGTAGAGAGAGTGGGGATTTAGTTTTGGATTTCTTCGAATAAAATGGCTTTTGCTGGTAGGCTGCCTTTATTGACATTTAGCACATCGTCTCAAGTCTCAACGACCCGTTTCGAACCGACTCTTGTAGCCCGTGTACTTGGCCCAACTGCAATTTTTACTCCGATTTTTAAATTATATTCTAGTTTCTATAATGTTTTTAAATAGTCATATTCACAATTTTATCTCGAGATAAATATTATTATAAATAAAACATTTTACCTTTCGAAAGTCAAATAGATAGTTTCATTGTAATATTTTAAAATCTAAATAAATATAATTAAATATACATATTTAAAAATAATTATAAAAAGAACCATACAGAATTCATTCTTACTGTATATTTTATAAATGTAGATTATATATATGAAAAATTTAAGATTTTGAGTTTTTTAATAAATATTTTTCTTTTTTACTCCTTTTTTCGTAATTGAGCAGCCCTTCATCATTTAGTTACTTCTACAAAGTAACACCTTAATGCTTATAAAAAAAAAGGCACCTTTTTAGTACATAGAGTATTTAGGGCTTTGTTTTGTTCATTTTTTTTATTTTAATACCATCGGACCAGATTTTATTAAAAGCAATAAGAAAGAAACAAACGATACAAAGTGAGTTCCTAAGTCACGCAACAGACAAAAAAACAGAAGGTTCTAGATAAGAAAACAAAATGAGAAAACACAGGCCCGAAAGCTAGTTCATGAGTCGAGATTGAAGACCGGGAGATGACAGCGGTGACGGTGAGAT
>JANSVB020000071.1:1194702-1205934 GCA_025504935.2 Erythroxylum haughtii
TGAACCTTGACAACTTTTCATCTACCATAATCATCATCTTACATTTCAATCCTTTCATTATTGTATCATACCCATGTGTGTTCACACTCAAATCAATATCACAGACGTATCATTCTTGCTTTTCTACTAATGTATTCTACCTTTAAGTCACAAATCCCTATTCACAAACTCTTACCACGAAAATCAAACCCAATTGCAGCCTCTTTAAATCATAGAACATTTTATTTTCATCCACTTTATATACTTGAAATCCTGCCATTTCTATCATATTTCCATTTTCCTCTATCAATCCATAATTATAACTTCATATATATCTATCCCACATTCAAGGATGTCTAGTAGAATCTTACCTCTTCCTTTGCTAGGTGTCATGAAATTGTAACAATATGTGTCACTATGCACGTTCTTCATTTGTCCCACATTGGAGTTGCCAAATGTCAGTAACATAATAAGCCATTTATCACTCAATTATTTCTACCACTTGTCAATTTACTAACTATGCTATTTGTCAACGTATCAACTATGCCAAATGGGCTTAGTCATTCCAATTTTCATGTACCAGCTTATCTTGCCACTTGCCAATTTTCCTAATCTAAATGTAAATTTTAATACCTCAATTCTCTAATGGTATCAATTAATTTTAATTCACTAAGTAGGATCTATTAAATCCAAAATTCAAGTCATTTGCAATTCTCAATCTTATTACAATTTTTACATATCATACATGTACTTTTATAAATATGTAACATACTAACCAGGGTACAATTTGGGCCCTTACACCTACTTAAAGACTCAGGTTTATATTCAATTATCTTCCACTTAAAAAATGGAGAGAACTTCATAAATTCTGTGGTTAGATTGATTTGTAAATGACTCAGCCAAATAATCCATTAAGGGATATTCGATATAAGTTTACTTCTTGTTCTACTGACATTTTGTGAGAATAGTGGCAAAGTCTAAATAATTATTAACAGTTGAAATGCAATACATTTAAGTCAATAAAATCAAAATGATTATGTCTAAAAGAATAGACACTTAAAAAAGTTTTTTTTAGAACTTGTAATAACACAAAACAATTTTAAGTGATTTGAAAAAATATGAATAATTTTTTAAAATTAGTAAAAGTACAAAATAATTTCTAATCTTTTATCTTTTATATTATATAAATACCTTATATATAATGGACACTTAAAAATAATTTTGTTTTTATTAAATAGATATTTTAAAGCTTTATTTATTAACCTATTTTCTTTTTAGTTTATTTATTTATTTACTTGTTTAATTTTTTATTTTGATTCTTTACCTTCTTATATATTTATTTAGGATTATTTTATTTCTTATTTTTATATTTTTATTTATGCGAACTTATTTATTAAATACTTCCCTACTGAGCCTAAATATTTTTTTATAATGACTTGTTTGATTTTTTTATTAACCAGGCTTCTTTCCTAATTATGTATTTATTTACTTACTTTATCTTATATTTTGAGCTTCTATCTTGTCTTATATTAATTGTATTATTTATTTTATTTTTATTTAAACATTTTTCGTTTTTTATTAATATTTTTATATGTTATGTTATGTTATGTTATATATATATAATATTCTCTCTAGTTAAGAGTAAGTTTGGGTACAACAGAACTTCTTTAGGCGTTACATTTCAATGATACGTTTACCCGTAGCTATTGATATAGATTTTTTAAAGATTTAAAATAAGAAAAATATCAAAAATTAACAAAATTAAAAAGTAATTATTGATATTTTACCTTGCATATTTATATATATAACACATTTAACAAGTTAACTAATTCAACAGCTATGCTAATTAAGAATGCAAACAAAGAGATTTACACAAATTTGTAGATTAATTATATGGATGTAAGACTCAACTTTGGTCCCTCTCTCGCTCATTCATCTTAACCCCCTTTATGCATATCAGGCTAAGCAAATTGGGTTGGGCATATGACTCGAAATCCAATTTGATTAGAATCGAAGTTAGAGTTCGCATTTAATTATAATCGAGCTTATTCAAACCAATCCAACTCCGATTTAAAAAGATTCAATTTTGAGTTTGGGCTGTCCGAAGCTCAACTTGGCATTGATGTTTAATGCACAAGACAATGATATTCGAAGTTTCTAACCATAGTAAGGTTAGGCAGCTAATTTAGTACATGGAAACAAAACCAGATATGCAGATGATGATGAACCTTATCTCCTCGCCCTGCCCCTTGATTTGGATTCAAAATGGTGTTTCTTCAACTTTTTCTTCCGCGGTACCACAGTTTGGCCAGTGCCTTCTCTGAATGGCATCCCCATTAAGGCCAACATTCTCTGCCCCTCTCGGTCGGTGTTGGCGGTGGTTGCGATACACACATCCATTCCCCGGGGCTTGCCGAGTACATCAAACCTAATTTCTGGAAACACACTCTGCTCCCGGATTCCAATGCTGTAATTCCCATGACCATCGAAGCTATTCGGACTCAAGCCCTGGAAATCCCTTGCCCTAGGAAGTCCCAAATTGATGAGTCGATCTAAGAATGAGTACATCACCTGCAGAAATAGAAACCCTGAGCCAGATCAGGTGCTGAAATCCATTTAGTTTAGTAGAGAAAGTACAGACTGATTCAATCTTAAACTAATAAGTCCAGGACAAAATGATGAAGATGCATTCCCAATCAAATACAATTAGCAAGAACATATGTGAAATTGCAGATGGTACAGTGCTTTTTCCTGCAGCGTGACAATACGTGAAGTGTGATATAAATGAGAATATGCCCAAAAGACTCCCAACACTACGGCCCTTGGTTTTCCGGTCTTCCCAGAGGAGCCCGGAAGGCAAACACACAATAATCCTAACGTTGGATCTTTGAATTGAGACCTAGGCCAGAAGAATCTTGGAGTTTAGACATTCATACATATCAAAGTGCAATACCTATCATTAACTTGGAAGTATAACCCATGCTCTTCTTCACCATGTTACATTCAAGTATAACATTGCAACTTCTCCTACCAGTTTTGCGTCGAGTGATCAAGTTTCTAGTATGGTTTTTGGGAACAAAATAATACTGTAATTGCCAATAAATATAGTAATCATCTATAACAGTATAAACTAAGCATCTCAAAGTTTCAAGTTCGCAGTGTCGTGGACATTAGCGCCATGAAATTTGAGTTTCCATTAAACATGCTTTGAAGTTTGAACACCATCCCACATTCAAAATCCAGGAACAAATTCACTTTCTTATCTATTAATAGAGAAGTTATTACAGTAAAAACATGAAGCAAACTCACATTTCCTCGGAGTGTGACAGCAATCCCAAGAGGTTGACCCTCTCTGATCTTGAAGGTGGCAATGGAGTTCCTAGCTCGCGTCTTAACCGGTCTCTGCCCTGTAATCAATGCCAAATCATTCAATGCCGCTTCCAAGCCCTTGGCATTCTGTGCAGCATCTCCAATCCCGCAATTCACCACAATTTTCTCAATTTTCGGGACCTGTGCGGTATTACAACGTAAGCCCCTAAATCCCCAACCTTATCTAATACGATGTCCTTATAAACTTAAGAGTATGGACTCGAATACCTGGTGGATGTTAGTGTAAGAAAATTCTTCTTTGAGCAAAGGAACGATTTTCTCAAGGTAAGTGGTCTTGAGTCGATTGGCCTTCTCTGACTCCGACTTCTCTACCAGCACTACTCCTGTTGCTCGAATCGACATAACACCATTGTCGTTTCTTGGGTTTCTGTGTGACACCGGTATTGATGATGGAGGGAAGAGTATGGAGTACTGGCCCCGATAAGACAACGCAGCTGGGTTCAAGATTGACGCAGGCGCCATTAGAAGTGGGGATTAATTGTCTCGGTAAACCAGAGCGAGGGAGGAGAGAGCGTCAAAATGAAGGATTGGGCAGTAATACTATGGTACCGGATTTCTATTTATCTACGAAACTACCCATCAGATTGGAGTCAATGGTTGGGCCTTGTGCAATTTTAAGCAACACCGGTGGTGATTACTGGGTAGAGCTGTTATGTGAATGAGAAGGGATAAGTTATAAGGCAACAGTTAGGCGCCCTGTCGATATTTTCAGTTTTGCCATTGGCCACATTGAGTAATTTTGACTCCTTTCGCTCAGCAAAATGCAACTTCGTTAGTAGAAGAATCAAGGGAGCAAATACCGTACAAATCGGCCGATAAACGGAATGTTATGTTGGTTGGTGTCATTAATTTTTGTTTAGTACTAGATGATATTTAAAATATCAATTACATATTGGCTGGTATCATAAATTTGGGAAACAGTAGGGATTTATTTGCAATTTTAAAAAATTTATCTCCGGTGGTACTACTCTCTCTCTCTCTCTCTCTCTCCAGCGGTGCTGCTCCGTCCCTCATCCTTCCCGATCCACGCCAACATCAGAGATCCTCGGCTCCTCCACACGAAGTCTCAAAGATGCCACCGCTTTCAACCCTCTTCCACGAGGACCACCGCAGCACATCGTTGTCACCACTAAACGTTTAAAAGAGGAGTGGAGGCTGATGCTCGTCCAGATCTACAGTCGAAGCTATGTCCCGTCACTTGATCTGAAGACCTAACCCAAAACCTGAAGATTGTGAATTATTTTTGGGTGTGTTTTTTTAGTTTTTGATTTTTTCCTACTTAAGCGCATTTTTGATTATGAATCGATTGGAACTTGAATATTGAAAGTTAGAATTTAGTTTTGTGATTCAATTGGAACTTGGATTTGTGATTTGTTGGAACTTGGTTTTGTGATTTACGATTTGCGTGTATCTAGGTTGGATATTGGCGTTGAATGATTTATGTTTTGTAATTTGAATATTAGAGTTGAATGAGTCAGGGCATTGTTTTGATTTTGTGATTTGTGTGGGTTGAATTGAATTGAATATTGGAGTTGAATAATTGTTTGGTTAATTTCTAGTTTGGTTTTGAGCATTGGTTTAAGTTTAACCGATCAAGAGAAATTTATGATAAGTTTTTTTATGAATGAAATGCACGGCCTAATGTAAATATGTGATGATGTTGATGAATTGAATTGATTCGATTGAAAGTTTGTAAGTTAAAAGTTGAAACAACTTAAATTAAAATTTTAAACCAAGAATATTAAAGTTGCAAACTTGCAAAGACTTAAATAATTAATTGATACATTCTTAAAATTTGTAAAATGGTATTTCATTTTTAGTATTTGGGTATTGACTTTAGGTGAATAATGAATTGAGTATAAAATTATACAATTGTAAATTAATAATAATTCGATTGTAGTTATGATAGTATTTGGGTAATAACTTTGGGTAAATAATTAATTGAGTATAAAATATGTTGAATTAGTTGGTTATATATATGTGTGAGTTGTCATAAATATTTATAATAGATAATATGTGAAAGTAGTGATGTAAGGAATTTTGGCTTCTGTCGCTTAGGGGTTTTCGTCTTGTCCATCTGACAAGTTTCTTCGTTGTCTTCGTTGTTTTCGTTTCTTCCGTTTGTTCTTCGTGTCTTGTTCTTTTGGCTCTAATCATGGATACAGATCGAATGGCAGAGGATATGGCTAACCTATCTGTTGATGACGATGGTGAAGAAGAAGTGGTGGTTATAGAAGGCGATGTAGGGGAGGAGTTTGGTGACTCATCCTTGTGTGTGGTTGGGCGTTTTTTAACTGAGCGGTCGGTTAACTTTACGGCTGTGAAACACACATTGGCAGCCCTTATGAGGCCAGTAATGGGTATGTCAGTGCGAGAAGTGAATGGGGGAGTATATTTGTTTCAGTTTTATCATAAGGTGGATATGGACCGAATCCTTGATATGAGTCATTGGTCATTCAATAACCAGGCGTTGCTAATGGAGAAGCTGGGAGATTTTGATCACCCTTGCGATGTCCCTCTCAATCATATGTACTTATGGGTGAAGGTCTTTGGATTGAAGACGGGGTTTAAATCGGAGAGTGTGATAAAACGAGTGGGCGATGCCATTGGTGAATTTGTGGAGGCTGATCCGAATAACTGTGTGCAGAAGTGGCGTGAGTTTTGGCGAGTTCGTGTCAAGATTGATATACGAAAGCCTATTAAAGAATCAATGAAGCTCAAGAAAGGGGACTCCAATGAGGTGATTACTGTGAACTTCGTTTATCAACGGATTCCCACGTTTTGCTTCTTGTGTGGTATAATAGGCCATGGGGAAAAGTTCTGTTCTCTTTTAGTGCAAGCTAATGGGGCACCTGTTCCTTGCAAATTTGGTCCCCATTTGCGTGATGGTAATCGACGTCTGCAAAGTTTTCTTGGTTCAAAGTGGATGCGAGATGAACCAGGTTTCATGGAAGGCATTGGTGAAGGGATGACTGGAGAGGGTGTCGGTTGCACTGGTAAGGGAAGGCCCGGATTTCGCGGAGTTACTCCACTATTTACGCGAGATTCAGGTAGAGATAAAGGAGTGATGGAAGGCGATTCTAGTGGCAATTTGAATATACAGGATCCGGGGAATATTGTGGGGCATACGACAGTTAATGTAGAGGGAGAGATGCAGCCCGCAATAATTACTATTAATGACCCCAAGAGGAGACGAGTTGGGACGGATGGTTATGAGGAGGGTGGTAGCCCAATGAGTGATGATGGAAGTACTGCAGGTGTTAATCAACAAAGCAGCGGACCCAATGCTTCAAAAAATTAGGGGAAGGCGGGAGCTGGTAGTCAGCCCCGCCGACAGATATGAGTTGCTTAAGCTGGAATTGCCGTGGGCTTGGAAATGTTAAAGCTGTTCAAAACTTACAACAATTTATTCGGGAGAAACGGCCAAATTTTATTTTTTTAGTTGAAACTCTTTGTTCTTTTTCCAAGATTAATGAAATAAAGACTTTTTTGAATTATGATGGTTTCTTTTCTGTAGACTATGTTGGTCATAGTGGTGGCCTCACATTACTTTAGAAAGGAGTTGATTCTGTTCAGCTTCTAGATTCTTCACCGAGATTTATTGATGTTGAGGTGCATTTGTTGGGATTGCATCCTTGGAGATTAACTGGTTTTTATGGTGAACCTGAGAAGAGTCGTAGGTATGTTTCATGGGATATCCTGAAGCACTTGGCATCACGTAATACTCTCCCATGGGTTTGCATGGGAGATTTTAATGACATATTGGGCGCTCATGAGAAGGTGGGGGGTCAAGCGCAACCTAATTCTCTTATTAAGGGTTTTAGAGACGCAGTCTCTACAACTGGTTTGATGGAGCTGCGGGGTGATGGATATCCATTCACTTGGGATAACGGGAGAGAGGGAGGTGATCATGTGGAAGCTACACTTGATAGATGTTTGGTTAATGGGGATTGGATACGAAATTTTAGTCAAGCCAAGGCTTCTGTGCTTGATATATCGACTTCGGATCATTTACCAATTTTTTTGCAGTTACGAGTTTTTGTTCCACAAAACCAAGTACACTTGTTTCGCTTTGAAAACTGCTGGAGTAAAGAGGCTGAGTGTTGTCTACTGGTTGAGGAGTGTTGGAAGGATACGAATGGTGCTGATCTTGTTTCAAGATTGTCGCATTGTAGCAAAGCTCTAACGAAATGGGGTTATGTTTTTAAACGTAAATTTCAAGCAGAAATTGATAGCTGCAGATAGAGGATGTCGTATTTGAGGGGTAGAAGGAGTAGTGCTGATCGGAGGGAGTTTTTACTGGATAAAGAAAGGTATAGTTTATTACTTAATCAACAGGAGCTATATTGGAGGCAGAGGGCGAAAGTCGAATGGCTACGAGATGGTAATAGGAATACGAAATTTTTTCATGCTCGGGCATCAGAGAGGAAGAGGAGGAATAGTCTGGAGAAGCTGAAGGATAGCTCCGGGGTTTGGCGTGAGTGGGACTCTGGCCTATCCCTCTAGGCCTCAGATTCCACACCTTATGCTCCGCTGCTCCCGAACCTTCCGCATTCCAAGTCTTATTTTCATCAGAAGCTGCTTCACCATCACCGTTCCTCTTCGCACCAAGCCAAATGAACAGCTTCGACTTCTTGTCAACCTGCCCATCAACAGATTTCATCTCCAATCCCTCATTCTTCCGATCAACACCCAATTCCTTAGCAGTAGACTGGTGGGAAGACTCGCCTAAGTGCTTACGAACGCGGTGGTGGTTGCCGGAGTTGTTCTTAGACCAATTGAGACCTTGAAAAGTGAAATTGTGGAGTGGCTGATGAGGAGGTTTCACGGTGGTCGGAGGATTCATTGCCAAGTGTTCAGTACTAGGATTTGATTGCCTTTGGGTCTCTGAAATAGAAGGAAACACCATAGGAGACTCGAGAATTGAGAGAACAAAAGAGAAGCGGTTACACACAGGTGATGCTTTTTTTCCTATTGGAAGGTAACTAAAGAAAGTCTTCACTTTCCACTTTCTCTGGTCTATATTGCCCTTGTGTGTTTTCTATATTTACTATGTTTAGATAGTCAATGATGACTTGGCTTGCAATAGAGTCTGACACGCAATATCTGCTCTGGTGATAAGTATGATGAAAACATTTATATTAATCAATTCACTGATTTTCTGATCAAAAAAAAAAAATCACTGATTTGTTTAATAAAATTATAGTATTAAAAAAATTATTATTAATTGACCATTAAATATAATTATAACTTTTAAAAACCAAAATCCTTTATTAGAAAAACGTACATATATAAATTTTTAAAATTTTCATTTTTTAAAAATTTTTAAATTTATTAGTGAACAAAATAATAATTTTTAGAAAAATAAAAAATTAATAAAATATATCTTTAATATTACAATAAAATATTTAGACAAAATTTAATTAATTCTAAACTAAATTATTATTCCTAAATATCATTTCATTGAAGATCTATTTACTTTGAGAACAGGGGATTTACCATAAATACAAAGGTGGACACTACTTTCATATTGGTTCATCGCTGGCTTTTGTTTCAGAGTGACCACTGAGCAGCAGTGAAGGGAAACAAAAATCGTAAGTTCGAGAGAAGGTGATCTGAAGTGCTCCTTGATTTCAGGCACTCCTGCTTCAACTTCCCACATCCATGAATGCATTCTGTTAGTCGAAGATCTGGAAAAATGAACAATAAATATTCTCATTCATCAACCTACAATGCCTGAATGCAATTTTCACCAAGAAACAAGGATCCGGGGGTGAAGCGAGTCAGGAAACGTATGTTTTTAAGCTCATGCTGGCATTCAAGAACAAGGTCGATGTATCCATGTTAGTTGCTCCAAACCATGCCGGCTGAATTTGAGAAGCCTGCCAAATTTCAGATTCCTTATAACCAGATGAATCAAACAGCTCTTAAATACTGACAATTAGCTAATAGATACATTTGAAACTTTTAGACTACATTATCAGTCTGAACAGTGATATATACCACCAGAGATCTTAGGAGCAGTGTCCTCATTCCAGAGTAAAAATTACGATGTTCATAACCAATACAGATCACCAAGGCCGAGTAAAGATTTATGGAGTATGTAAATGCTGTGGAAGCACCTCAATGAATAAACCCAATCTAGTACCGAATATGAGGGCTGATACCATGATCACCATAACTGAATAGCATGCTTTTGGAAGCAATTCGGGGGGAAAATTTACACTTGGGATGAATCATCCTGTGAAATAGTATAAGCCACCTTTGGAGCTGGATTACCAATCAAAACCAGAGACACTACATCAACTGCAAATCTATGATACTTCATTATTAGCTAGGCTTCTTGGCAACAAACACTCAAAATAATGTTTAAGAGCAGCTGGACACATTCCATGTGCGCGAGCTAGGAAGCATTTTTCACTGGTTGCAACAATGCTTGCAACGGAGTACTTAATTGTACACAAACCCTTTTCCATAACCAACTTTTGGAATCTATGTCGAGGTTTTATGCGTTTTTCTAAGTCAAAACACAAAAATGCAGGAAAAGCGACAAGATCATGCAAAGAGCCACCCATCTCACAGCACAGGTAGTTCACCTTGTCAACTATCATTTCTGGGCTTTGGTTCATGATTTTCGGTGCTCTATTGATCATACTACAAACGTTTGAGAAACTAATCCCAGCATCGAGAAGACAATCAAATCGTTCCTGCAATTCCGTACTAGTGCCATGCAAGTGAACAAAGATCTTCACACATAAAGCATTCTCTGCAAATCCTATTCCATGCACAAAGTCAAGCTTATTCCTCGTGTGGACAGGAGTTCTAGATGCTCGGATTATTTCTAAATAAGCTCTATACTCTTCATCAATGTCATCATTAGAATCACTCATGGAATAACTAGCTAACAGTGGATGATTTCCTTTCTTGATTTCATTGAAAAACCACAAGTGCAGGTCCAAAGCTCTCATCACATGAGGTAAATTCGCCATTTTATTTCTTCCCATTATATGGGAATACTTTCCAGCAACAGATTCCAACTCTTCATCACTCAATCCAAAATGTCTTAGTAAACCTTGAACTGATATCACCTTCTTGTCCAAATCAAAATTGAATATCTCAGGTCTCTGTAACAGTAATAGACAAGCATCCTCCTTTGAAACATCAAACCTACAAAAAAAGTTTGCTTTTTGGACAATTTCTTCTATGGAGTAATCAACAAAAATTCTCTTGTTTCTTCCCATTAACTCTCCCTTTTTTCCCTTCTCACAACCCAAATCATAAAAAACCCGAATCTTCTTACAAGTCTCAAACCACGCATCCACATTTTCCTCCACATAACTCCGTAAATTAAAATCTAAAAGCAGAACTCTCAAATCATCGAGCAAAGCCTCATTTTCCCCATCAAATTTACCATTCAACAAATAAGGAAAAGTCAGACAAATACCAATCACTTGAACCTTAGAAAATCCATAAATCAAAAAATCAGAAAGTCTAGACGTTAACTCCTTCGAACCCTCTCCAAAAACAGAAGTTTCCTCTCTACACAAATTGCCCAACTTGTTCCATGGAAACCCAAAAGCAGAAAGCGTATAAGAAGCATTCAAAGGAGCCACATCCTCAGAAAAGAAAAACTTGTTTTTGGGCAAAAACCCATGAACCTCATTGTAATCAATGCCGATGCTTTCGTAAAAGAACTCGAATTCGTTAATGGGATGGTACCTTAGGAACTTCTGGAACGACTTGGGGAAATCCGACACCTTGAAACCAACATCGCTGTTCAAATTGGCGATGAGGTTAGAAAGCGAGATAATCGAGTACTTGCTTATGTTCTCGGCGTAAGTAAAAGGCACTAATCTCGTTAGA
>JANSVB020000071.1:1235284-1247680 GCA_025504935.2 Erythroxylum haughtii
CCAAAGACACAAGATGAGAGGACTCGCATGAATTTGATCCCTTATGCTTTGGCTATAAGATCAATAATGTATGTTATGTTATGTACGAGACCTGATGTATCATATGCTCTAAATGTTATGAGTAGATACTAGTCAAATCCGGGAGAGGGTCATTGGGTGGCTGCCAACAATATCATTAAGTACTTGAGAAGAACTAAGGATGTATTCTTAGTATATGGGGAAGGAAACCTTGTTGTGAGCAGGTATACAAATGCCAATTTTCAATTCGACAGGGATGACTTTAGGACCCAGTCAGGACATATTTTTGCACTAAATGGTGGAACAGTCAGTTGGAAGAGTTCCAAACAAGAGACAACTACGAAATCAACAACCGAAGCATAATACATTACAGCTTCAGAAGCAGCAAAGGAAGTTGTTTGGATCAAGAAGTTGATCATAGAACTTGGAGTGATTCCTAGCATTGTTGACCTAGTACAATTGTATTATGATATCAATGGTGCCATAGCATAAGAAAAGGAACCAAGGTCTCGTCAGAAATTTAAACATATACTCAGGTGATACTATTTGACTAAAGAAATCATTGTTATAAATGATGTCAAGATGGAGAGAGTGCCCACTGATCAGAATATTGTTGATCATTTAACTAAGCTGATTCCTTAAAAGAGATATGAATCTCATGTACTCACTTATGGTATTAAATACAAAGGCAATTGACTTTAGTGCAAGTAGGAGGTTGTTAGAGAAATGCTCTAAAGGCAATCATCTTTAACACTTATTATACAAATATTTTTTATTAATAAAAAGGCTTTTTCGTTAATTTGATGTTCATGTTCTTTATGAATTAATGGTGATCTTACATCAAATTAATGAAGCCCTTAATACATTACATAGTATGGAGGAAATCATAATTAGATCATGATAATGATATTCCTATCATGTGTAATTATGTTAGTATCTAAATTATCCCTAGTCATAGGATTAATGAGATGAGACATTATTAATCCGGACAGACTAACACATGTTATGCTCCTTGATTAGATCAAGCAGTAGATCTCATAAGCTGTAAGAAGTTTTTTAGAGTTAACATGTGGATGCTTGCTAAGAGTAGTAAGTGCATTGGATGACTTGCCATGAGACAATCATACGGATAATCTATTATAGTATCAATGATAGACTTATCATAGCAATGTGCAAATATCCTTAGACTTGAAATGCTCAAGGATATTTTGGATACTAATTCTGTACCTTGACTTTATTTCTCATTGCCTCTTAGAGGTTGCTCATAGGATGGTGATTGGGTACAGTTTGAGATATTCGAAGGTAATTGAGGAGCCAATAAAGGATTCACCACTCTTGATAGAAGGAGATGATACCCATGGCCTCTTGTTGGGGTCATTACTCGGGAATCTCTGGTAAGAGTGGAAATGTCATAAAGATAGTCTTCATTGACATATCCAATTGAGTAACAAGCCTCGGGGACAAGAACTAACATCACTTGGGCTAGATGTGAGGTAGCTAGTTTAGTGGGAGTTGACACTTTAACTATACTCTAAACCAAGTGGAGTATAGTTGGTGAAATGATGAATTGTATGGGAACAATATCTATGGAAGGGTTCGTTGTTAAACCATTGATTTTCAATCAATTGGGGGTCATGATGTGTTGTTAGATATTGCTCATGAATTGCTTGAATTAAGTGTTAATTCAAGTAACCAACATAATCGGGAACCTAATGGGTCACATGCATTGAAGAAGTGAAGAATGGGTAAAATGGTTTTGGATGGGGATCCAAGATATGAGAGATGCATGACTAAGCTACACAAGTGTGGTAGTTTAGGGTCATTTGATTGTGAATCATATGACATATGTGAATCTTACTTATTAGGTAAGATGACAAAATTACCTCTCTTAATAAGTAAGATGACAAAATTACCCTTTAAAGAAGGGGTGGAAGTTTCATGCTAAATTAAGTGAGATTAAAAATCACTTAATTCCCACTAACTCTCCATTGATGTTGGGGGTTAGAGGAAGTTGAAAGAGTGTAAGAAACATCAATTTTTGTGTAAGTGTTGTGGTGAAACTAGAGTTTTTTTTGTTGAAGTGTTCATCATCTTCTCTCACTCTCTACAAACACTCTCTCAAAGAATACATCACAAAGCTAGCACTTTATGTGTGTTCTAGCCATTCTTCCTAAGAGGTTTCAGGCTTCTCTTTTCGTGTGGATATCACTAGAGACGTCTTCTTTTGGTCGTTGTGATTTACGACAACTCGAAGAGGTGAAGACAACAAAGAACAAAGGAGATTATATGGTACACATCTTAAGTTCATGTTTTGTTAAAGTTACATCTAATGGCACTTGAAAGTTATTGGTTTTTTGGGTTTTGTTTTATATTTTCGCTATTGTTTTCTATTTTTGATGCATGTGATGCAATATAAAAACCCAACATATTCTTCCATAGAGGATTGGAATGGGAGAATTGTGCATAAGACTCAGGATAAGAGGCCAAAACTTGATCTCTCAAGGCTTTATACGGTGGTGGTACTTAAGTAAGCTCAAATACATTTCTGATATCGGTGTAAGAACTAAAGTTGACACGACATCTAATTCTTGTCCATAAATTATATAGCAGAGATGCCTGATAATAAACATCAATTTTGATAATAATATATGAGCCAGTAGATTACTGTCAGAAACCTTGGTCTATGCCACATTGGTAATTAATAAAAAATACATTACTTTATAGTATCTTAAGTTGAAGATATGTAATAGTATTTATATATATAAGTCAAAATTTAAACATTACAAATTTATAGTGTATAATTATTAAAAAGTTTTATATCATAATTTAAAGAATTATTAAAAAAGTAAATTATTAATTAATATTAATTAAAACGTGCGACAATATTAAACATAAATATTAGTTAATCCATCATATTATTTATATTTTTATTTTCATAAAAATTTTAATTAAAAACAATATTTTTACTAATAGAAAATAAAGTCGTGTAGTACTTAACCTCTTAACATTCATCGTAATTCTACTGTTGTTATTGTTATTTCTTTTCATAACAAAGTAATATATAAAATTATTATAGACATATTTGAAAATTTCTATATCATATTTGTTACAACTAAAATAATTTAAGTTTTTTAAAGAATTTATAGCTAAAAGATTATACAATACTCTTTTTTATATAGAAAATACTAAAATTAAAAATAAAATATATAATTTAAATAAATTGATATTTAATCTTAATATTTAGTTATAAAATATTTTTTTAAGACAATATTGTTTTACTCGTTGAAAAAAAATAGTGTGAGAATAATTAATTTGGAAAAGAAAAATGAGTAAGATTAAGATAAGGTTAGAAAACGACGCGCTTTATATCATTTAATAAAGAACAGTTTAGTAGGCGTGAGTGGCCCCCACAAACTGAGACGTACGGTTCATTGAGGCGCGTGTAGTCACGCGGAAAACATCCTTTATTTGATTACACATTTTCATTTTTTCATTTTATTGTTTTACCCCTGTCTCTGTCTCTCTGTCTCTGTTATCCCTCTTCTTACGCGAGCTCCCTTCGATTTGGAAATGAGATTTAGGGATTGAGGATTGATTCCCTAATTTTTCACTGCTCTTTTGTTCTTTTTCTCTCCCTTTCTCTCTGTGTCTATTTGCTCTCTCTGCCTCTCCGATCCAGGTAGTTCGCTTCTTTTTGTAACGTGACAAAACCCTAGTTTTTGGAGTTTCTCTTATCATCTCAAAACCATACAACTTGTCTCATTCGATCACGTTTGGCTCATCTGTTGTGGTTACCAAGCGATTTTGATGGCGTAGGGTCAGAGATTAAAGAATCAGTAACTTTTGTACATATATCTTAGCATTTTTAGCTCGAATTTGGCGAGGAAACTGCGGTTTCGCTTTGCGATTCTGCCGCTTTTGTAAGGAGAGTTCGGGAACTTTTTTTTTTATTAGCTGGATCAGAAGGATGGATTTAGCTTGATACCAGCAAGTATTTGACCTTATATTGATTCGCAGTTCTGGTTGGGTTTGAGTTTGATCAGGCGTGTGCTAATGGGTTTTCGATGAGCTTGTAACGGACGGATTGCGTACATCTTTTTATGCCAAATTAATCAATCTCATCAACCGGTTCATTGCCAGTGGTAATCGTAAAGGATTATAATTTCGACGTGTATACTTGGTCAAAAACTGGTTTTGGACGTGTAACATGGGCAACTTTTAGCGCATTCTGGATTGAATATTTGAATTCATATGTTGGGGGCAGTGGGTTTTTATTAAACAACCCGAGTGATTACAGTAATTTCCAGGTGCGTTTTGTCAGTTGTAACCAAGTTTTAGCAGAATGAGTTTAGAAAGTGAAGACCGACATGGACCAAACCAGCAATCAGACAGGAACCATGAATTGGAAAAGTAACCATATTCATTTCGTGTGTTTCCTTTCTTTGCTTTTCCCTTTCTGGGTTTTGAAGTTTACAAATATACTTGTTTTGATGATTTAGGAAGTTAAAGATTGTCTACACAAGAGATTTTCTTTTATCATTGAGCGACTGGGATGTTTGCAAAAAGTTACCAAGTGGATTTGACCAGTCGCTTCTAAGGTGGGTTGCTAATTCTGACATTAAGCTATTAGTCCTATCTATGCATTTCTCATAATGTTAATTCTTTGCATTAGCAGTGCTAATATTTTCTTTATTGTTTTCCTGAATCCTTTTCTCCCTTATTTTTCCTTTTATACCAGTGAATTTGAAGATTCTTCAGTGGATCAATTTAGAATTTCGGGAACTTTATCATCTCAAACTTATAGACGTAATGAGTATAGTTCTTCTCCACCCACTAGAGGGGAATTAAGTAACTATTCTCGAGTTACTCATGGAAGATGGGATAATCGATCTTCCGGAAGGGGTGATCGGGACAGTGATTCACAATCTGACTGGGATTCTGGTAAGGCTTTAATTGAGTTTGTTGTCTTTTTGATAGTACAAGTTTCATGAGGTATTATTACTACTTGGCATTTCCAGTCCTGCAGAATACTTTGAAATGTAAGGCTGGTTAAATTCTAGTAAATGATGGTTCATTAATCCAACATTCTGTTTTATTTTATTGAAAAGTGCTTCTTGTACCGCCATTATTGATAAATATTAATTTAAGATTCTGGAAGACGTTATGGAAACCAATCTCGGCGTTCTCGGCAAGTTCCTGAGCATGATGGACTTCTCGGGAGTGGTGGTTTTCCAAGACCAGCTGGATCTGCAGGCGGGTCATCAGGTACAAAGTTTCGAGCTGGTGATCATTACCAACTCAGTAGGAGTACTGAGCCATATCAACCACCTCGACCTTATAAGGTGAATACTGTACCTGTCTCTTTGTAACAGTAATTTACATATGAAAGTACAAGCATAATACTGAATGTTGTCTGGGTTTTATTAGTATGTGTTGGTTCTTTGATGAACCGTGTCTATTCTGGTTGTTGAATCAACAACTTGATAATGAACCTAAAGTTCTGTCAGAATTTATGTCCTCTAAATCTTCCCGGACATGCACTGAATCCCTCCCCTTCACTTTTGCAGGCAGTGCCACACTCACGTAGGGACACTAATGACTCGTACAATGATGAAACATTTGGTTCTTCCGATTGCACAAGTGAGGACCAAGCAGAAGAAGAAAGAAAGAGAAGAGGTACCGTTATCTTATTGCAAGTTTCAGGGAGAATAAAAGGGCCCTAGTTTCCTAACAGTGACTATATTACTTTTAATTGGTTGCAATTTTAAACGTTTTTCCTTTCTACACAGCTGCCTTTGAGTTGATGAGAAAGGAACAACACAAGGCTTTTCAAGAAAATCAGAAGTCAAATCCAGAGAAGTCAAAAACTGGCTTTGACATTAGTTTGTTGCTGGAGGATCCAAAAGATGATAAGGCAAACCTCAACAAAAACGATGAATTTAATGGGCCAATTGGACAGCCTAACTCAAATGAGGAGTCTGATAAATCCTCCTTCCCGTTGCCAGCTCCAGTGTCTAGACCTCTTGTTCCCCCAGGGTTTTCAGGCGCTATACCTGCAAAGATTAATAGCACAAAATCTCTTGGCCAACATCTTGCATCAGAGGTAATATTTTTTCTATCATTCAGTAGGCTTGTGATATAAGGTCGCATGATCTGCACTTACTAGAAATGCTCCCAATAGTTGAAATATAGTTGTAAGGCTTTGTCATATCTTCTTGGAGTTGATTTTAATTGCTGTTCAAGAATTGAGTTAAGCTTTCATATAAAACATGAGTATTTTATTATTTCATTATGTGATCTTCACTGATATTTGTTTTTTCGTCTTCAGCTTGGAAATTTTTTTGGGGATAACGTCTCAAATTCCAAAGACATTCTGATGGTAAATAGAATTTCATATAATCAAGAGGAAAAGAGTGACATAGGAGAAGCGGATTTGAGTAAGCTGCAGCTTGGAAGTCCAAGTGGTCATGTTTCACTAAATGACAAGACTGAAAAGATTCTTAATCTATCATCGGCTTTGGAGGTTTCCGGTGAAACTGGTGTCGATGGTCAATTTTACAGTACATCTAAACTTTTGGAAGCCTTTGAATCTCCTGAGGACAGTGAACTATTAGAGCCAAACAACGGTGTAGTGGGGAATAATCTGGTGGGTGAATCAAGTTCTGCCCATTCAAACTCAATCCTTGAAAAGCTTTTCAGTAGTGCTGTGATGTTAAATGGTAGTGGCTCTTCAAATATTGTTGAGGTAATCTTGTTGTCTTTATGATCTTTATGTTGTGACTGTGATGCAACCCACTCTGTCTCTTTGACCTGCCTAAACCTTCCCTGGTAAAAAAGTATTTTTATGCAGAATGGATTATTTTGGTTCATTCGAATTTAGGATTCACAGGGAGAGAAATTTTATAGAAGTTCAAAATAGTTATTGTCTGTGTGACAATGACCTGAGATTTGGTTTCTTATCAACTCTTCTATACTGACATAGTAATAGCCACTTAACCTTCCCTAAGTCCCTGATTAACCTTCCCTAAGTCCCTGATTCTTGTTTACTAATCTCCTAAAGAAATTTGGCTGCTTTAGTTATTTCTAGTAGATATGGTTGAGAATCACCTCTAAATTATATTATAATAAAGACTGTCTTATCATGTCTTGTATGAACTTGCACTATGGAATTATGTCGAGTTGGTCCAACAGTTCACTCGATCCAACTTGAATGGACAAAATCTTAACCATCTTAATGAATTTTTCTCCATCATGAACTGTTATCACGATTGGATAAAATTTTCAATGTTATGGTTAAACCTGCTGCATTTGATTAATTTCCTCTTTGTTTCTGCAGCATGGTGATGTGAAAGCAGAAGATACACTAAGCCCTCACAATTCCCAATCTTCGAAGTTTGCACAGTGGTTTTTAGATGAAGGTAGAGCAGTATGGATATTAGATACTTGCATGTCTAGGGATATCAGCTAGAATAACTATAAATGCCACATGAGTCCTCTTCTCTCAATTTTAATTTTTCGATTTCAGAAAAGCAACCAGTTGATGGTGATTCATCAACTAGGTCGGCAGATCTGCTCTCATTAATTGTTGGTGGTGAAAAGTATGGATCACAAGTTATTGATGCTAAAACTACCAATCAAATTCCTCAGAAGTATCCCTTCCAAAGCCCAGAATGCAAAAGGGGACACATGGCTTCAACTCTAGTTCCCATTAATGCAGAAGATGTAGAGCAGAGTTACAACACTGATAAAGCAGAGATTACTCCAGCTGTACTTACATGTGAAGACCTTGAGCAGTCAATTATGTCAGAAATTACTCAAAATGGATCCACTTTCAGACATCCCGTCCAAGGCTCAAGTCATCTTGATGCTAAAGCTGAGCAGCAGAAAGTTGATGTTGATGACCATGCATCCCAGCATCTCCTTTCTTTGTTACAGAAGCCTAAATGCCCTAATGACACAACACACTCTGACAATCCAGTGATCGGATCTTCAGACAAGCCACTAAATCATGGTTATGGATCTAACTATTCAGCAGAGACAGATGCTGAAAGTGCAGCTCATCCACATAAGCCTCTGACCCTTGAAGCACTTTTTGGGACTGCTTTTATGAAGGAGCTGCAACCACTTGGAGGGGAAGCCTCTGGTCAAAGGAATTCAAATGGATGCGGAAGGGTTGATGTTCCAAACTCCCATGGTTTATCTTTTCACAGGGGAGGTGATGGTCAAATGGCTTCTGTGGTTGAAGTTGGATCCAGAAAAGCAAGTTATGGAAGCAGTGTTTTTGCCTCAAACCAGAGACAACAAACAAAAACTGATGTTATTGAAAAGCAATCCTCAGGATTTGATCCTCGAGATCAAGTGGAGTTTTCTTTGCTTCTCAAAGATTTGGGATCTAGGCATGATGGCTCTGATAAATCTATTGAAGTCAGTTTTCCTGAAGAAGATAGATTAGTTATGATCAGCGGTCCTATGAACATTCAGAACTTCATGCCAGCCAAGAATTCAGCTAAAGGTGAGTTACTATCCAGCTCAGAAATGATCAGCGGTCCTATGAACATTCAGAGCTTCATGGCTGCCAAGAATTCAGCAAAAGGTGATTTATTATCCAGCTCGGAAACTACAGTTGACATTTCTGAGAAGCTGGCAGCTTTAAATTCTGCATTCAGGAATGAAAGGCCTATTGCAAGAGGTCAAGATGGGGTGCCTTTTGTTCGAGCTCCTTATGACCCAAGGGACACGGATGTTCATTTGCCTAATCTTCATGCTCAGGCATCATCTTCACAGCGTCATCCTTCCCAGTTGAACCATACAGGTCCAATGTTACGTGCTTTAGATTCTCATCCTACTAACTTCAATGATCAAATGAAGTTTACGCCTCCGGTGAATATCATCCATCATGATGCTCCTAGCAAACAATTCCCAGCCAATATGCTTCAGCCTCCTTTTCCACACCCTGACAGTGGAATGCCTGGAATAGATCCTGCAATCCACAATCCTATGATACAGCAAATTCATATGCCAGGCAGTTTTCCCCCGCCCCAGATATTACGTGGTTTTCCCAGGGGTGCCCCACTGCCTCCACCTGCTGAGAATCAGGTGACTGGTTTCATGCCGGGACCCAGTCCAATACAAACCTTTGCTCAAAGGCAACCCAACATGGGGGGAGGCTTTGGAATTCCACCGCAAGGTAAAAGTTAGTTATTGATTTGTACTTATGTTGATACTTTGATTTGGTTGACTTACGAATATAGACGATATGTTCACAATTGAAGTAGGCTTCATAAGGTAAAACCTGGGATGCCTAGCCCCTTAGATCTCTACAACTAATGAAGATCGTGCTTTCTTTCTTGTTGCCGTTGCATTTAACAAGTATATGTTGAATGATTAGCATGCTGGAATAAATTCGAACTTGTACAATGGGAAATTTTGGATTTATCTTATAACTGTTTGGCATTTCTCAGTATGAAATGTTGGAAGCATCTTCATTTACTGTGATGGCTATACAAGACTTTGGACTCTCTGATTTTCTTCCTTGTGAAGATCCTTCTAGTAAATGCACAAATTTTATATTTGTTAATGTGCAGTCTTACATTAATGTATTTGTTACTTCATGTGGATTAACGTTTGGATTCCGGTCATTGAATCAAGCTTATAGTAACTTTGTCTATTCTGTTCCTGGCTAGGTGATGGAGCCAATCATCCTGAAGCACTTCAAAGGCTGCTTGAGATGGAACTTAGGTCAAAGCAGATCCACCCGTTCGGCTCAACTGGTCATAGCCCAGGAATATATGGTCATGAGCTGGACATGGGTTCCGGATACAGATAAGGACTCGTGATCCCAGCTCAAACTCGTGTTTACTTGGAAAGTGGGTCTAGTGCTCTTTGAGGAGGATTCCTCATGAGGGGTGTGTATTAATGGATTTTACTTTTGGATTATGAATATCTTCGGGATTTACAGTTGCTTTCCGTAATGAATAATTCGGGATGAATTCAAACTCAGGTGTTTTCAATTGGGTCTTGATTTGGGTTCTTCAGGCTTGGAGACGTCCGGAGCTCAACTTTTTTAAATAAAACGATATTGTTTTATTTAGAAAAGTTAAGTTACCTTGGTAGCCCAACCTTGCCATAATTAAGAAAAATACTGTTTTATCCTTTTAATTTTAGAAAATTAATTTAAAAATTTGAGGAAGCTGTTGGATGTTGTCCTTAGAAAAAAACCTTATCTTAAAAAAACTTAAAATTTAAAATAATAAGTTGCTAAATCAGTTGCTAGTCATCTTCTTTGTTTAGATTACTCAAAATAATATTAGTTTGTTTTTAAATCTTTTAAATTAAAATGATAACCAAAGAATTTGAATTTAACAAATTTTGCAATTTAAACTTGGCTTAAAATCTAATTAATTTAAATTTGTCTCATTGACTTTGAGCAATTAAACTGGGTTAAACCAAAATTGTCAATCTGGTCTTCAAAAGTTAAAAATTTTCACTAACAATAAAAAGTGTTCAGTGTTTCATTCTTATTCCGAACTTGTTATTTAAGATATGGTAATTAAATGATACTCGAAAATCGTTGTGTTTACGATCTTAAGGTTGGAATACAACACCGGGAAAACAAACATGTTAGTAAATTGCTGGTCTTCGGTTATGAGGTGGTTTGTATTCCTTTTGCACATCAAGTAAAATTCCCTTTATTACTTTTGGTTTTTCTTTTTATGACTTTAGGGTTTTTCTTTTTATGACTTCAGGTTCAGGAAACAATCAAGTTGATACAACATAAACATCAAACAGAAGTCGGTCCTAAGATCAACGCTGGAGAGAAACATTGATCGTTTAATACTATTATTTCAAGGGATAAATGAAGACTTTTTGGTCTAATAGACAAAACTCAACTTTAGAGGTTCAAACTTCAAACGGATAATCTAAATTGAATCCAAGCAAAAAACTTCAAACTTGCTCAAACCCGACCAAGCTTCAAGTCCGAGCCTAAACTCTAGTTTGATAGAATACATAAACCATGGAATTTTGACTAAGTAAGTTTGATCAGGCCTTAATGCCTATCCTTTCATGGATACCAAGCTTCACCTGTTTAGGACACAACGAGGCCCCTTTTGGAATGGTTATGCTTTCATCCCATTATGGGGATTTCACTTAATACTTTGAAGTAGGGAGAAGCGCTAACGTCGAGCCTGACGCTTCTTTTCTTCACTTTGGCTGGCATCATACAAACTACCCGTGGTTTAATCAAGCTCCGAATTCGCAGATGTAAACGTATGCCCTTCTGTGCCTTAAAGAGTGGGCCTAAAGATATTGCTATCTAAACAAAACAAGATAGGAGATCGAGCCACAAGCAGACAAATCGCAGAAAGAGTTCTAATCTAAGACACTTGACCAGGGGCTACTAAGTGGGTTAGACACCCACCTAGCCCACCCGGTTCCCAGTTCCCAGTTCCTAAAGGGGGCTTTGTCTACCGTCTTGCTCTGAGTAAGGTCGGCCAACATGCTAGGGCATTGGAAAAGGAGACTGCCCTTCTGTACCATATCCTATTCCCAGACCCATTATATAGAATCGAAGTGAAAGCCCTGATAGAGGGGGAAGATAAAAGCATTGTCATAGTATTAGAAACGATACGTATTATCTTGTACATAATTATCTTGACCTAAAATAGTTGACTTCTATTTATCATTGTATATTTGATAGCCTTGTATTAGCCTAAACTTAAGGAGTAGTTAATGCTATAAATGTGTATTTATATGGCTCATGCATTATAATGAATAACAACTCAATTCCTCCAAATCTCCTTTTATTATTTTTCATGGTATCAGAGCATCGATCTTGGTGCTCTGTATAAAATTTTCTTGCCTCTCTTCCGGTGTTTTCACGATGTCAAAAGAAGCCGAATATTCATCATCTAAGCCAGACGTTATGGATCCATCATATCCATACTACGTCCATCACTCAGACCATCTAGGGCATATGTTGGTTCCAACCAAATTGAACAAACCAAACTATCAATCCTGGTGCAAAGCAATGACACACGCCCTTATCGCCAAAAAAAAGTTGGGTTTCATCGATGGCTCACTTGACATGCCGTTGCCAACAACAAAACCAACTGAATTCGAACAGTGGAACCAGTGTAACAGCATGATACTCTCGTGGATCTCTCACTCTGTCAAACCTGACATAGCATCAGGCTTCATTCATGTCGTGACTGCCAAACAGGTGTGGGATGATCTTCGGGACCAATTTTCTCAAAAAAATGCTACTACCATTTTCCAGATTCAAAAAGCAATAGCAACCATGACGCAAGGTACGATGTCTGTAGCAACCTATTATATCAAAATCAAGGCTTTATGGGACGAGTTGGAGATTCATCGTAC
>JANSVB020000071.1:1265939-1277943 GCA_025504935.2 Erythroxylum haughtii
AAGTAGTTAGTTATTGATTATTACGATATGAATAATAGTTTTACGTCTAACTTTTAAGGAATTCTCCGTAACTTTTATTTAGTACAAGAATAAAATTTATTTTTTAACTGTAACTCTTTTTTAAAAATATTTTAAAAATTAATTAAAATATAATAATTAATTAATTATATTATAATTACTTTAAATAGAATAAATTAATTAATTATAATATAATTAATTGCATATAATTAATTAAAAATTATTATTAATTAATTAAAAATAACCAATTAATTACAATAATTAATTAAAATATTATTAATTAATTAAAATATTATAATTAAAATTATTAATTAATTAATTAATTATAATATAATAAATTTTATTTTTAATTTTTTTACAAATATTATAATTTTTTTCGTTGCCTACGAGGTATCCTAGAAGGGTTTCAATTATAGGAAGGTACCTTTAAACCATCCACACTTAGATTAATCCCTACTCAAACAAAAAAGATCTCTTGTGGAAGGTAAAGCTCTATCTCTAAGTTTGAACAACTGCATATATAAAATGGTGTAAACTTGCAATTTTACTTAAGTTAAGAGAGCTCCTTTTAAAGTTACCTACTCTTAATTCTTTGTCCCAAAAGGTGGAATCGCCCACCTCAAATGTCCTCACACTCCGGCCCGACAGAATAATGAGGGGGTAAATCACAGTCTGCTCTCAGTCAATTTCTTAGAAAGGCGGCCCACTCCTTCTGCCGGAATCGCCCACCCCTTAATTCTTATTCTTATTAACTGTTGTGCGAACCAAACGCACCCCCAAGATGGCGGCATTCTGAATTTACGGAGGAGATGCATCGCAGCCGCTGTGTAGGTGAAATGTTGACCGTTTGACCGAGCGGTCTCTATCTCACCCACACCATCCCAATCCAACTACCCAAGTACCAAGGCCCAAAATGGCTGCTCCTCCTACTTCTACTCTCCCTATTATATCCCCGTGTTCTTCAAGCGCCGCCTTCTTTCATAATTCAGCGAAAACCAAGTTCAGTTCTTCACTACATGAAGCTCACCAGGTTATGTAGACTATATTTGTTTTAGGTGCTAATAATAAATAATAATTAATATTATACTTTATATTACGAGTATAATTATGCTCGTTAAAGAAAGATTGTTGGCTACGTAAATAAAATGAAAATCATAAACAAGTCGAAGTAATGATAAAATTATTCCTTTATAACCGTAAAGGTTTAGGCTAAAAATTAAGAATATATGAAATAAATAATAAAAAAGATTTAATAAAAAATGTTAATTTTGTAATTATAAAAATATATAAATAATTAAATAATTGAAATAAAAAATTATTTATTGCCTTAGAAATTCTATTTGTTACCATTAAACTTAATAAATTTGAAGTGATAAAAATTAAAATAAAATAAATGAAATTTTTTAAAATTTTAATCTTCAAAATTATATAAAAAAGAAAAAAATATTTTTCTTAGATTTAAGTTAAAATAACAGCAAACTAAATATCATATGTCGACTATTATATACTATTCACGTTTAAATTTAAATTGAATTAATTAAATTTTTTAGATTCGTAATATTTTAATTAATCGATGTTAATAACATTTTAATTAGTAGGCTTTCTATGCAGTGTATTTTATTATTGTATTAAACTGAAAAAGTTAAAAAATAAGTTTTTTAAAATAAAAATCTAAAATTTCTTAGCTACAAGAAACATATATCTTTAGCCATCGGACCACAACTAGTACGTACGTCTCAAAAGAGAGTAAGAAACTCGCTTTGCATAGTTTCTACTTTCTTCCCTGAATCTCTTTTCTCACTCCTATTCTGCATTTCTTGTTTGGATTCGGATTTTAGTGTCCAAGTTCCATCTTTTTCAACAGAGCATTATTTGATTTCGTTTCATCCTCTCCTCACTCTCTCTCACTCTTTTTCAAAACCACCCTCGTCATTCTTTTTGCTTCTCTGTGTCCCTGTCTCTGTTCTCTGGTTTTGGTTTGCTCGTACCGAGAAAGGCAAACTCAACAATGAAGGTTGGCTTCTCTTTTCAGGGAATCTTATGTACAAAGTTTTCCCTTTTCAATTTCTTTATTATTGGGTTTTAATTCTTCATCCCCCCTTTTTTTCACAAATCCATTATTGTCTTAGATTCCAAGTGCTTGCTCTTGTTTTATTAGTAGAAGCTTAGATGGTCGTGAGTTGCGACAGGTGTCTATCTCTCTGGGATTATCTTATCTCGTGCATGGAGTCAGTTCTTAAAATTTTTCTGTTTCTTTTTCCTCTTCACTTGGCACCAACTTGAGCCAAGTGCGTAGAACTTTGAAGTGAGGAACTGTTTTACTTTTCCTCCTCAAACATGTAAGATCTTGTTTATATCAATGAAGCAGAGTCTGTGAGTCTGAATTAAACAGATTACTTTTCATTTGTGCATTTCAGAAATTTGTATTGAAGTTGGAGTTACAGGATGATAAGGACAAGCGAAAGGCTATGAAGACAGTTGCTTCTCTTTCGGGTAAAACGATCTTTTCATAATTCCCATCATCTTTTTGGCTTGTTTCTTCGGTTAATCTCATCTCTTCATTTGGAGTTGGACTTTTACCTGGAAAGTTGGTGAGTTTTGACAGAAAAACTAAGGTAGGTCCTTCGAATTTTTTCACGAAGAACTTAAGATAATCATGTATTCATGTTGATAAAAACACCTTCCTTGTCAAAAAATCATCAAAACCCACTTGTAAATTTCCCAGTTTTTTAATCACGTACCTTTTACGTGTTCTGCTCCGCTACGATACGATCTCTGCTCAATTATTTTTGTGTGATAAGATCATAAGAAGACAATGATGGGTTTCTACGGCAGTGACGTAGCGTCAGAGTCAGTTGTCGGTTCTCTGTTACAAAATGATAACCGGACCGGCAAAGATGATTATGATTTGAGACATGTTGAAGCTGAACATTGCATGTGTTGTTCGTAGGATTTTAACAGGGGATGATTCAATTTTCTTTCACTAATGTCTTCATTTTCCAGGAATAGACGCCATCGCAATGGACATGAATGGAAAGAAACTGACAGTGATCGGAACAGCTGATCCTGTTCGTGTGGTGAGCAAATTGAGAAAATTTTGGCCAACTGATATGATCTCAGTAGGGCCAGCAAAGGAGCCAGAAAAGAAGGAAGAGCCAAAGAAGGAAGAAGAGGCTAAGAAAGAAGAACCAAAGAAAGGAGAAGAGGCTAAGAAAGAAGAACCACCAAAGAAAGGAGAAGAACCCAAGAAGGAGGGAGAGAAAAAGGAAGCTGCATCAGCACCGGCACCAGACCCAGTGCTTGAGCTTGTCAAGGCTTATAAAGCATATAATCCATATACTACCAAATACTACTATGTTCCAAGCATGGAAGAGAATCCAAATGCTTGTGTCATTTGTTAATCTGGTCATCAACCTGAAGAACAACAAGAAGAAGAAGCCAAGTGGTTTCTCAAATCATGTACCTGAGCGGTAACACCTAAGTAAGAAAGATTCCTTTGTGTGTGTATGTATATATATATATATATCACATGGTGCTGTCTGCAAGCTCATGTACTCATCCATTGAGCTACTCAAGTAATTTGTAGAAACAATAAATTGAAATTTGGAACTTGTTTTTTAATTTACATAATTATTCAAATTTTGTTTTTCAAATATTATGATTTATGATTACAATTCAATTTACTCAGTTCATAGTAAATAATTATCAGTTCGCAATGCATCTAACTTTTCCAATTCGAGACCTTTAGATGAATTTGTAAAGGGTTCAAGGACTCAATCAGAAACATGAACTTAATAACAACAATAGGCTTCTGTTCCTTCTAAAGAGGAGAGAAGAGAAGGGTTAAGTCACAGGAACGTGAGAATCGAAGGTGGGTCAGCTCATCCTTGAGCTTTCTCTCTTTTTCTTCTGAACTCTTCAGTCTCCGATTGGGTTTGTGCTGTAGAGGCAGTGAAGGGTCATGCTTATACGGGACAAGATCTTCTGTCCAATATTACTCTGTCTTATTCTGTCTCATGAATCTTAACTATTTATTTTATGGGACTTATGCGGGGTTCACGTAGGACCTACACAGAATTCACATAAATAAACGGCTGAGATTTATTAGACATAATAAAACACCATAATATTAGACAGGAGATCTAAACTCGCTCTGACGAGATTGGTGGGTCTCATTTTCAGCTAAAGAGCTGAAGGTCCACTTGACATTTGGCCGGTGTCAGTTTTACTACTAATCGCTCGTCTTTTCAAATTGAGCATGTCCTTGCAATACGGAGTTCTCTGCTTTCAAGAATGCATTCTTCTTCCTATTTCTCTTCTATTTTCTTTATTATCCACAATTCAATTCAAAACAATTTTATGAATACTATATCGAATTTGATACTAAATTTAGTTCCAAGTAATATTCCAAATAACTTTTTGAAATTATAAAATAATCTTTAAATTTAAAAAATTACAAAACAATCCTTTAATATGTTACGTTACTTCAATTTTATCTCAAAAATTATAATAATAAATATTTTTTTATTTTTATTAATATTATTTTCACTTACCTTTCATAGATTAATATAAAAAATCTTTCAATTCTTTGATAAATATAAAACTAAAAACGGTATAATATGAATTTATAATAAGTGAATTTAATTTCAAATACTATATTTATATAGTTGAAAATTTATTATAGTAATTTTCGCATGTATGCACTAAAAGTATATATATCGTAAATATGAAATATATAAAATTGAAAATATTTATTAAATATATTTAGATTAAGCTAAACTTGTATATTTAGTTATATAATCTATGATCATTTTGAATAAGTTTAATTACATAAAAATTATTTAATATATTTCTATTTATATCTTAACTATTTTATCATATCTCATCTTATATATATATATAGATACTTATTATTTTATATATGAGAGATTTTAAGTTTTCTCATTTTAATCCTAGTTTTTTAAAATTAAAACTACGACTAGCGACTCATGCTGATTGGTATCAACCAAAAGAGTTGCTACTGATTGATACCAAGTTTTGATATGATATTATTTTATTTGATACTAATTTTTGATTGATAATATTAGTATTGACAAGTATCAACCAGTATAATATAGTAATCAATTTTTTGAAAAAAACTAAACTAAATAATTTATTTAAATCCTCACTTTTTTTTTTACTTTTATCACTGTGCATTAGTTTTTTCATATTATTTGTCCTTAATAATAATAATAGTAATAATAATAATAATAATAATAATAATAATAATATTTGTGATTAGTATTATTAGTGTTAGTATTATTAGTGTTCTTTATATTTATTTTAGCTGTATCTTGCGATTTGAGTTTTTATTTTTATTTTTTCTATTTAGTACTTTTTTTCTATTACTTGTATTTTCATTTATTTTTATGTGTTTTGAATTATTTCTATTACCTGCATTATTATTCTATTGTCTCATTTACATGTGGATCTATTGGAAATAACCTCTCTATTATATAGGGATAAGGCTGCGTATTATCGGACCTCTTCAGACCCTACTTTATTGCGAAATTTCAGACTGAGTGATATAACTAACGTACTAATATTTTTAAAATTATTCAATATACACGTGTATGAAGTAGGCGATACTGTAACCACATGTACGTGCCTGAGCTGAACGTTGGGTCTTCGAAGGTGACAACTGAAAAGCTACAGCAAGCAATCGCTATACTTTCCATTTCGTTACCACAAGAGAATGTCCTTTCTTGAGAACCAAACAAGTCTGATATATTATGTCCACGAGCTTCGAACCGAAAGTTAACGAGATTAGAAAGTTACGTAAAAAACAGAAACAGTCTAATATATAATGTACACGTCATACCATGTACTAAGTGGCTTTGCATTTGACGTGTAAAGTGATTCTATCACTATAACCGACGTAACGCCACGTCACTTGTACATTAACTATAATAGATTCATGCACGCGCCACTTTGTTAATTGCGCCCGCACACACACATGTATGGGCATTTTAATTGTACCTTATAGTTATTAATACATCTAATGTGATATAATTATTTCAAATTAAATAAACATATAAATTGTCACTGTGATTTTTAAAATTGGATGTCAATCTAAAATATTTTGAATAATTAATTTATTGTTTATTTATAAATAAGTTGTTACATCTGTTTAAATTTTTATTTTTGAAAGATTTGATTTCACATTTTAGTTAATTATTTCAGTTGAAATTAGATTAATTTGTTGATCTACTCTAGGAGGTTTAACGAGAAGCTGAGCTAAGTTCAAGCTCACTCAGGTTCGAAAATTTGACATCAAGGTTAGAAGTAGCCTAAATTTGACGAGGCTTGTATAACATGGAGGATAGCTTATTAGGTGTTCCGAATTGTTCATGAAATGGTTAAAAAGCGAAGGAAATGCAGAATACATAATTTCGATTTCATCTGTAATTTCGAAGCAATTTCTGAGGTCAAAACGAGCTCTAATATCCTGAAACCTTTATGAAAAATAATGACCGACATGTGGTTAATATCTTTTTTCGGTTCTCGTAAAATGTAAGAGCTCTTAACATGTTAAAAGATCCGTATGCTTACGAATTATACAAGCAATTGAAGGAGACCTTAACTTTTATATATGACTTCTATATCGGACTTACTCATCATAAGTTCAATACGATTCGGTCTACACTAATCGAGATCTATTTTCTTTCGAACTTTGACCCATTAATTTAGGTCATTTATTAAGTCACTTTATTACCTTTGTTTATATCAAATTACATAACTTAACTGATAAGTTATTTAAAAAATCGAAAATACAATTAATAGTTGTCCAATTTATGAAGAAATACAAAATTGTCCAACAATTCGGACATCTCAAAGCTTGATCTAACTTAGATTAAATAATTTAATTTTTAAAAATTAAACATAACATTATTTCACTTAAAATTTTCAGACTCTTACCAATTCAATGCAAAGTCAAAAGACCCGATTCGATTTAATTGAACTCGAGACCGACTAAGAGTAAAAAAGTCTGAGATTAGTCTAACTTTCCGATCAACTCGAACCAGATTAATTGCGTTTGAACTAAACAAGTTTTGCCAACCTTAGTGTTTGGAAAATTAGAAGCTTATCTTTAAGTGAGAGTTTGGTATATCTTCCAGCTATCCGCCACTGAACAAAAAAAAAAAAAAAAAAAAAGGTGTTAGGCTCCGCTCATATTTTAATATGTACTTGTTATTCTTAATATTTTATTTTATTGTTTAAAAATTATTTAAAAAAAAAATTCCAAGAGTTTGTTTCGTCCTTCCAACTCCTCCCGGACAAGAAGTACTGTTACAAACGTGAGATTTTATTTGCACCCATGTGGCTCTTTCTGACTGAGTGTTGCTTATATATATTATATATTATATATAGAATAATAGTTTTTATATATTATAAAAACTGTTAAATGAATGGTTATCTAATTATTTCTTTATTTATAATATAAGCAAACCATCAATTTTAAAATATATGTAAATTAAGCTTTAATACTAAATTATACATTAGATGTGAAAATAAATTCATACATATCAAACCATTACTGATTCTTACTTTATTATGTATTTTATTTTCTAATCAAATAAATGAATAATTATTCATTAAAAATATATTAACAATACAATAGTTATTCTACTCAACTAAATACGCCTTAAGTCAACAAAGTTAAGCTGTACGGTTTTCTAATTGGGATATTTAATTAGAATATACTTATAAAAATCTACGTCATGATCCTAACGCGAAGTGGCGTGTTTTTGGTCCTTGTTTGTTTCATATTCATAAGCCACCGAAGGAATGAGTGCATACGAACGAATAGATGATCTACGTATGTATTCTATGGATTTTTTTCTTATATATAATTGGAGAATCGTAAACCACAAGTTCTTGAAAGGTATTGTTAGGTTGGAGCCAGATGACAAGACCATTACGAATCATGCGGATTTTTGCTACTATTGATGTACATAAAAATAAAATATTGATATACCGACATCAAACCAATTTCATCCATGAAAAAGGCAGCAACATCTAATTAGTGGGATGAGGAATGCATGAAAGCTACTCTTAAAATGATGCTTGTGATAGCTGCGAATAATGTTTTAATATTTTGCCACACAATAAATAATAACATAAGAAGTTTAAGTTTTAAAATTTTAAATTAAAAAATAATTAATTTAAAATTTAATCTGAAATAAATATTTTTAAATAAAAAATAATTGATTTATTAAAACTAATTAGTTTATAAAATTAATTGATTAATTAATAAATTGATCAGTTTTTAACAACCAAAAAATAAAAAATAAACTCAATTTTAAATTTATTTCGACTCGATCTATTATTAATTTAACATAAGATGACAAGTTAGCAATGACCTCTTCCTATTCCAAAGTGTTTCATTAGGAAAGTTTAATTCTATTTCGAATTTTTTATTGTGATTTTTATTTTATTTTCTAATTTAAGTTTAAGTTTAAGTTTTTCTTTTAAACAAAAACTTTTTTAATTATTATTAGTGATAAAAATTATAATTTATATATTAATATTTATTTTAAATATACTTTAATTATTAAACAAAATATTATTCGTATTAATAATTAAATATTAAGTAAAATTAAATTATTCATAATTCATATTAATAATTAATTTTAGGAAATTAAATATATAATATTAAATTAAAACTTTCATAACTCTTATTAATAATTAATATATTAAATAATATGCATTTAGTTAATAATAAATCAGACTAAAAAATAAAAACAAAAATCAATTTTTATAGTTTTTACAATTTTTAAAAACTGAAAAAACCAAAACAAGAACAAAAAAAAATCTCAAACAAATAGATTTTTTTTTCTAAATTGAAATACAAAAATAGAAAACTGGAAATAAAAATGGAAACATAACATGCACTTAATCTATTTTGAAACTTTGATAGATACTTGATTGAAAGGCTCTCACTTTCTAATTGTTTTATAACCCAAGCTCTGAATCTATTTTGAAAGTTTCTTTATTCTATTTCTTAATATACATATTCTTCCTTACTGCATTTCATCTCAAAGTGCCTCACATTTGTAGGCATATCACTGAGATCTGAACGCAGATTGTTTTGCAGGAACACTTGAGCTGTTAATCACAAAGAAGAGAGACATTGCAGGTCTACTCATACATCATCATTTCTATAAAAACATAAGAGCAGTCATGTAGTAATGCTGTGCCTGACCTTGCAAATGCATTGTTATGGCTACTTCTATTCACTTATCTCATAGCCCCTAACAGGAAGGGATTGAGGAACTGGGGAGGAGACATCAGACATGGAGTCATTAGTCCCTCTTCAAATCTACCTCAAGAGAAGCTAAGCCAATAACTTCACAGAAATGACAAAGAAAAAATTAAGTTAGGAGTTTAATATTTCTTGCATTTTAAGAATAGGTAAAGAACACTTGAATTTGATTTTACATTGTTGATCCCCTAGATGTTTCAAAATTCATGTTCCTTTATGAGTCCCCTTAAAATTGATATAGTTTAACTAAAAGGGACTGTTCATTTCAGCACCAGAATCATTCACCTTCAGGTTCAAGTTTTATATTCATCTTTTTTTTCATACCTTAAAAAGCTCAGAAGAGTTTCTAAATACAGCAGTGACATTAGTCAGAATTCCTTCCAGCAAAAAGTTCAACATGTAAAAACGGAAGCTGTAGCCACAACCACCATCATTATGTTCAAAAATACCTCTATAAAGGCATAGCAGCATGAAAATTGTTGTGTAGAAGCAATATACGCTTGACCTTTGTTATACATGCTTCATTTAAATATTTAAAAACATACTGTGTTAAAAGTCACTGCTTTAAGTTCAATTCTTCACTTTCATTGTGACGTTACTTTCAGAAATGTAAATTTATACTGAGTGCAGGAAACTTTTATAAATGGAAATAAGGATACTCCAGTGTCCACTGTGAAAGTAGAAAAACTGACTCAATCTAAAAGGTCACTGCTTCAAGTTCAGTGCTTCGTCTTGGTGGGTCTTATCTCTTCTGTTTGCAACTTCATTGTTCTGTCACTGTCAGAAATGTCAATTTATTTCATCACTGCATTTAATTTGATGGTAAGAATTTCTTGTAAGAAGAAGAAGTTTGAAGAAGAAGAAGAAGGAAACAGAGGAAGTAGTTGACGGTATTTTCTCTCGCCCCTGTTCATCATTACTGCTAGTTCAAATAGGGAAACAGTGGCGAAATAACCTCTTATAAGGAAAAACGAAACAAACTGATTTTGGATTGAAAGATAAATTCAAGCGTTTCAAAAAAAAAAAAGAAAATTTTGTACCTTTCCTCCTCCAAGAACCTGGTGAACAGATTTCTCTCTCCCAAACAACCGATAAATCTTCTCTTTCACCAACGACGAAGATTCCGGCTTCTTCTCCTTCTTCTCTGAGTCGGAAGAAGAAGAACTGTGATCGTGGATCTTCTCGCTTATCTTCTCCACCGTCGATTCGATCAGATTCTCAAATTCGTTGGCCATTATACTCGATCCCTAAAATGTAACTCTCTAAAACCCTAATCTCACCAAAATGAGTCCCCTTCTCAAACAATTTCTGCACAAATACAAAAGTGACTACAAAAGAAAAGTTTGGTGAAGAAAAGCAAACATGCAAAATCTGAACTATTGATATTATGTAGCTTATAAGACAAAAAAAAATACTATATAGTTTCTCAAGTTACAAATACGGACTCCCTAGAGGTAGTCGAGTTGGTGGAGTGGAAGGTACAGGGCCAAAAGATCTTGTGTTCGATTCCCCTTACCTACACTTTCTCGATTGAGTCTATCGTACAGGACTTGCCTTGTGTGGAGTACACGGTTAATGTGATTTGTAGGCTATTGCATCAATCTAGAAATTTACCCAGTGTGCATCCAAAGGGTAACGACTGCAGGTTCCTCCGTTTTCAAGTCACAGGTACGATGGTAATGATTAATGAACTATCAAGATTTAAAAAATTTATTCATAATGAAGGGTTTTGATTGAATTAGTCATAATGAACCAAATTTTAATTTTTTAAAAGTTTAGATTTAATCTAATTAAATTTGTTAATTTTAGGGTAAATTAGTCATTTTTTTACCATATAATCTCTCTAATTCTAACCTCAAAAAGCATAGGAGGTATGAAAGACAAAAAATAGAAGTACCATACTTCACAATTTCTATAGTTACAAATAGGAGTAGTATTGACGTCATTTTGTTTAAAAATATTTTGAGCTGGTTGGGCTCTGACCGGGTCATACTCTGGCTTGAGTCGGGTTGTTCAACTCTTCTCTTAACAATTTCATCAATCATAAACCACATGTTTTTTAGCATTAATGTCTTAAAAGTCGAACCAAACATCGAACCAATCAAATAAAATCTTTAAGGTTTAAATATTCAACTAATATTAAACCGCTCTAAAATCGGTATATAATAAATAAGAAGTAAAAATTATAAGAATAAGTATAATATAGTATAAAATAAAATATTTTATTAAAATACAAATGCGTTAATATGTATAATAATTTAAACAAATATTAAATCTAATAAATTTAAAATAATAATAGAAACAAAAATTATATTTTTATATTATCATTTATTTAAAATCTCGCAGTGAAGCATTGGTTGTGAAGTCAGAGTCAAAATCCATCTAAATGTGAGCCGTGCTAAGGTAGAATAGGATCTTAGGATAGGATGGATGTTGCATCAATGTCACAATTAGAGCTGTCCTTTTCTTTTGATATTTTGCCTAAATAAATATGGACAAAAATAATCCACCAAGACCTTCTTACCTTATCAGAAAAAAGAGTTGGCCTACATCACTTGCCTCCTCTTGGCTATAAGATAGTAAATTAATGAGCATAATTTTGCAAAAATTTCTTACCATTACTTTTTTTTTTGACAAACCATTATATAGTTATTTTTCTTGCAAAGTTAAACATCATTAAGA
>JANSVB020000071.1:1357054-1368079 GCA_025504935.2 Erythroxylum haughtii
CCGATCTTAAATGCTGGTACTGACCTGTATTTGATCTCGGTACCGACGTCTACCATTTCGTACTATTTTATGGCCGATACCGACCGGTACGGTACGAAATCCGTAACTCTGGATAATAGCACTTAAAAATTGAAAAATGAAAGCTAACAGAAGAGACTAATAATGATATGACTGGAAACTTTAAAGTAATACGATAAGGACAAAGAAAGAAACCGAAAGACGTAAAGTGGAGCCCACTAGAAAATTTACCGCATCAATGATATGACTGGGAAAACTTTAAAGTAATACGATACGGACAAAGAAAGAAACGGAAAGACACAAAGTGGACCCCACTATAAATTTTAGTGCATCAGACCACTCAAATGCAACTTTTCTGCCACACGACAAAATGACGCCCATTTAGTCGGTGTTTTTTGAAGCATGACCATCCCCCACTCTCTCCGTTTAAAAGTAACATTCCGTTAATTCACTCCTCGACCTTCTTAAATCAGTTGTGAATTATTGTCATTAGAACGACAACGTTTTTGTGCTGACACAAAGTTAGGCAGAGGATCCGGTCCTTAATATTCATGCTACTTCATAAAAGATCCAAAAGTCTATATATGTGTACAACTTAGATATTAATTCCGTAACTCTACAGAAATAACTAACTATTTTCCAATTACTAAGTCAATTATAAATAACAAAAGCAGTTAACCTAGTCTGCTGCAACACGTTTACTCAGCTTCTTGTTTCCACATTAGCATTTACTTCCTCATACTCCCCCTTAAAAGGAACATGGATGTTAATCAAGCTTCTTAAATTCTGAAACTACTCGGGTTGGAGATCCTTAGTGAAGACTTGAGCTGTCTATAGATGTGTAGATAAGTCTTCTTTAAAAAAATACCAAACAGGTTGGTGTGAGTGGTTCAGCACTCTCATCCCTTAATCAGAGGTCTCAAGTTCGAGTCCTGGGAATGGAAAAATCTGTTTGGCCAGCACTTTACCCTTTACGGGCTGATCCGGTGCGAGCGGGGATTAGTCTGAGAGTGAATGGCTTAGAGACGCCTTTCCATAATTGGGACCCTCTTAGGACACCTCGTGGTCTAACCCAAAAAAAAAAAGCGTAGATACGCACATAGGCTAAATGACACAAGAAGCTACCTTTTCTCTGATAAATGACTGTCAAATTCTATGTGTTATAGAACGTTCATGTAGTACCGGATTCTTAGTCATTTGGATTGCAGACATGTTATCACAATATAAAGGTACTGGTTTAGAATTAGAACAATGAAAATCACCAGGTAAAGTCTGTAATCAGAAAAGTTCACAGGTTGTTGCTACTATGGCTCTATATTCTGCTTCTAAGAAACTTCTAACTACTAAAGATTGTTTCTTGGACTTCCAACTAACCAAATTAGTACCCAGAAATATGCAAAAACCTATAACTAACCTTGTGTTATCGGTACACCCAACCCAGGCACTGTTTGAATAGGCAATTAAATCATTACTAGTTGTTGCATATAAGAAGATTTAATTACCTGGGGCTCCTTTCAAATATCTGAGAACTTTATATAGGTGGAGCTCAGAAGGTTTGTCCATGAATTGTGATAATACCTGCACTGCATACATTATATCCGGCTTGGTGAATGTGTAATCTATAGGAGTAGTTATTGGTTTAGATTATGCAAATCCATGTTATGTCAACAAATCTAGCGTGTATTTCCTTTGACATGGTGCTATTCCCTTTTTAGATCTTCCGACTTCCAGGCCCAAGAAACACTTGAACATTCCCATGTCTTTGAGTTTGAATTTAGATTTCAAAAACTTCTTCAGATTTTCTACTGCAACAACGAAATTACTGCCTATGATTATATCATCCATATACAGTAACAAGCAAGAAAATTCCCATCTGAATCAATCTTTGTGAAAAATGAATAATCTGCTTTTTGACTAAATCCAAACTCAATAATTGATTTTATTGGCCCTTTTTCTGCCTCTTTTAGTAAGACATATATTTTCATTGCTGTGGGTTATGTTTCAAAATGAGTTGAAGCTAAGACTACTTATATTTATAATGCTAAAGTTGTTGTTGATTTTGTTAAGTTTCAGATTTTTGTAACCAAATTGTTGAGGCTTTATTGAAGAAATATGGCATTACATACCGAATTTCAACAGCATACCATCCCCAGACAAGTGAACAAACCGAAATTTTTAACATAAAAATCAAATCAATTGTGGAGAAAGTGGTTAATCTTAATAGGAAAGATTGAAGTTTGCACTTAAACGACGAGTTATGGGCATACAGGACAGCATATAAAACTCTTATTGGTATGTCGCCATACAGGTTAGTATTCGAAAAACCTTATCATTTGCCTGTAAAATTGGAATATGAGACTTACTGGGTTGTCGAACAATACACTTTAGATTTAGCTGAGGTTGGAATTAATCAAAAATTACAATTGCAAGGCCCTTCATGACAAAATCTTAACTATAAAAGAATTTTCTATAGATCAAAAGACCCTTCTTTATTACTTCATCCAAGTCACCATTTAAAAAAACCTTATTAATGTCTATATGAGAAAGATACCAACATGTAAAGTAATTAAAAGGAGATAAACCTGACATTAGTGTGATTAGCACAAAAATTTATCCTGATAATCAAAGCCTTTTATCTGATCATAACCCTTGGCTACTAACTTAGCGATATACCTTTCAATGCTTTCATCTGTCTTTGACTATACTTTTTATATACCCATTTACATCCAGTGGCATGAGAACCCGGAAGCAAAGGAACTATAGACCAGGTTCGATTATCCTGCAGAGCATCAATTTCAGATTTCATAGCATCCTTCCAATGAACATACTTAACAGCTTGTGAATAGGTTTGAGGTTCATCCATGTTATTTAATCAATGTTATAGGAGGAAGAAAGACAAGCTATAGAAATGGAATGATGAATGGGATAAGGCGTTGTGTGAACTAAAGAGGAAGAAGAAGGAAGATGATGATGATGATCAGAAAGGATTTTAAACCAGAAGAAGCTGAAGAAGGCTCAAACAATAATAGTGCTACCTTAATTTTGGTAGTTCCAATCATTGTCCAAGTGTTCAGTTCCTGAATATGACAACAATTAGCAGTAAATATGAGATTCTAACGATGGTTCGCAGTTAATTGACTCGTTGATAGCATATTAACATGGAAACTTGGAATATGAAGCACATTCTTGAGTATAAGAGAGGATGCAAGAATAACAATTTCAATATGTAGAACTGAACATAAACACCAGTAGGTAATTGAACAACAATACCATGGACTGATTTATAGGAATGAAACAACAGTAGACAATTACATATATATGATATCTATTAGAACATTTGTGCTTAAATGTTTGATAATGTTGAAGTTTGTGAGCATGTATGGTAGATGATTAATTGAATATATATTAGATTAATTTCTAAAAAAATAATATTAGCTTAACTAAACAATATTTTATTTAACTAAATTTATATAAAGTTTAAATCTAAAATTTAAACTAACTGAATAGATTTAATTTGTATAAAGTTTAAATTTAAAATTTTTAAATTTTAAATATTAAATTGAACTTGAACTAAAAGTAATTTTAAGTTCAAGGTAACCCAATTCACGATTACTCCTATTTGTAACTATAGAAATTGTAAAATATGGTACTTCTATATTTTGTCTTTCATACTTCATACGCATTTTTTATGTTAAAATTAGAGAGCTGTCGTAGGAAATTGACTAATTTACTCTAAAACTAACAAACAAAATTTGATTCCATTGGATTATACTAATTTTAGACTTAAAATTTTTTAAAAAATAAAAGTTATTATACTAAAAAATAAAAATGTCACTTCTATTTTTTAGCAATTAAATATAATTAAATTTTAATTAATTATATTTAATTAATTAAATTAATTAAATTTTTCAAAAAAATTAAATATAATTAAATAATTATAATTTTCTCCTTTTTTAATAATTAAATATAATTAATTAAAATATATTAAATTTTGATTAAAATAATATTTATATCTATTTTTATTTTTCACTATATTCATTTTTGTTATTATTATTAGTGATCCACATAAAGCAAACACCCCGGAGCGTTAGAATCTGTTTTTGAACTTCTGTTATGGAGCTGTAGTTGAAGGAACTTTCGTTTTACTATTTTGGGTTCAAACGCTTTCTTCTTCTTTTTATTTTTGGTTGTTCACCAAGTGTTTTAGGTAGGTTTTAATTAAAAGAAGATACTTTTAAGCCATCTATATTCATACTAATCCTCGCTTGAGCCGGGTAAGTCTTTTGCGGAAGATAAAGTTCTAGCTCCAAATTTTAAATGGCTGCATACATGAGGAGAATTCAAACTCACGACTTCACTTAAGTCAGGAAAGTCTCTTACCAACTCACCTACGCCTTAGAGATATTTGATTGCTTTCTTTAACATTGCAGGAGACAGCGAAGTTCGTACTAAGGATAACAATGAGGTAACTTATAAATTTAAATTAAGGTGTTTTTAATTGTTAATAAAAACGTTGAATCTTGTGTTGGTCTAAAACTGAGTAACTTAAATCTTGACTCAATTAAAAAAATATTATTTTATACTTTTAATTTTTTTAAAAACTATTTAAAACATATGACCAGATTGGCCCAATTGCCATCCCTACTCCTTACTTGAAATCTAACAATTGTAAGACTTTTTTATATATGTAAGTACACAAATTGTACAGTATAATACTTTTTTGTATGCCTACTATGTTTGTTAATGTTGAAGTTTGTGAACATATGTGGTAGAAGATTAATTGAATATATATTAGAGTCATTAACAAACAGTATTTGATTTAATTGAATTTATATGAAGTTTAAATTTTAGATTTTAAATTGAATTTTAACTTAAAGACTTTTAAGTTAACCCAATTCATTACTACTCTTATTTGTAACTGTAGAAATTGTAAAGTATGGTACTTCTATACTTTACAATTTTGCATGTTTGCTTTTATTCACATTCTGAAGCAATCTCTCGCTGTCTTCGTATCTACCATTTTGAAGCTCTTATATCTTTGCCCTGTAAGACTAACTGGCTATGACTATACTCGAGCACAACAACGGAACTTGAAAAAAAAATAAAAACCCCTACTCTAGAAAATCAAATTAAATACAGTGATGAAATAAATTAAATTGACAATTCTAACCGTAACAGAACAATTAAATTACAAACAGAGGAGATAAGACTACCAAGACGGAGCACTGAATTTAAAGCAGTGACCTTCATCGTGGAATCAAATTAAATACAGTGTTTTTTAGCCTTTTGAAACAAAAAATCTTACACTGTTAAGCACTTGCTAATTTTAGTTTCATATGAACATTTTGTTCTCATGATCTCTAAAGTGATTAGCTTGCCTCAATAACCGCATTACATAGTTCTCATGAATTATACTGGACTGGATGCATTTCCATATGATTTATGAATTGTGCCAGACATTTTTCAGCTCCGTATCGACATTTTACCTTCTATATCTCCTTCCCAAGTGTGGTTTTGGTATTTCAGAACTCATACTTTGTGAGCATCCTTCTAGCTGATCCATCTCTCTATTAACGTGGACTATATTGCTGCACTTTACAAAGTTGATAGGGAAGCTTTTAGTTATGGATCATATTTTTCTCTTGCCATGATGAACTGACATTCATTGTCATGTTCCAAAAAGATGTGGCAAGTTTCTTGGCAGAATCCTGGACATTCATATTTTTTTGATGATAAAAGCAACAAAATAGATCTAAATTATGTTGAAGAAACAGCTTCAAGATCTTGTAGTTTTGTTCAAACTGAATGTCCTAGAATAGAATTATATTTGTATGGAGTGGAGCTCATATTTTGAATATAGCTTTGTCTTTTATATTTATTGAAATGTTGGAAAGCTAACATTCTACGTTATATTCCTTCATTAAGGAGCATTCGACTCTTATTCATACAAATCAACCCAAATATTTTTTCCCCTCGTTTGATTTAATGTGCTCTTCTCTTTTATTGAACAAATTGTTTTTCTATTTTTTATTTTACCATCTAGTACATAGTCAGTGGATCAGGTGTTTGTGAATAGTACACAACAGTGTGAACTAAAATTCTGCTTCTTTTTCCCTTACACCAATGATTCATCTTCGTCTTCTTAAACTTCATGCTTTACATGTTCATGGCTCGTAAGAGATTTGGATACATATGCCCTTACCTTAGATTTCACGAGAACATCTGTATTTGTTTTGTTAATATTATATTATTAGTTACAAGTTCAAATATTATTACTGCTTCCTAACTGTAAAGAGAAGGGATATGGAACCAGAAGGCTATAATTGTTAGGTCCCAAATACTGCCTCTCTAAGCAATCACCACTCCTAAATCCAAAACCAATACAAAATAACCATCTTGATGCTTCGATTGGAAGCTTTTCAGATACCCTTTTTCAAAGGAGAAATCCAAGGTGATGATTCATGTACAAGACCTGAAAGCCATAACATCAACTCTCCTAGCATTTTTTCAAACAATAAACAATCATCAAAACCATTCCAGGACAAACATATAGGTTGAGAGGTAAGAAAACAAAGGAATCAGCCAGAGAGACGAAATAAGCAAACACAACAAATGAGAACATATATGAATACTAAAAAAGTTTTCTAATATAAGTAAAGCATATGCTAATTGACAAACTCTATACAATATTGCTCTTAAATTGTCATCTTGGTCAATCAAACATCATAAAACATGATCTCTACGGAAAAAATATAGAACCTAAGAAAAAACATTAAAGCACTACGAATAGTACACAGATGGTGTCAAATTCAATGTTGAGTTAGTTGCATTATCTTCTCTGCAATGCAAAACAAGAGTCCTCTAATCTCAAAACTCAGGCTTTCTACACAATCCCAAATCAATAACTCTTGATTTAACAGTTGACTTCAGAGGAGCACCAGAACAAGTTTCAGCTAGTCCAGTTACTCGAGGAGTAATGGAGGGGCCGTAAGAATATTCTCTGAAGTGAAGACTCATTTTTCCTTGCCTAGATAATGACACAAAAGAGTTAGCTAAAGGTCTACATCAGGAGCTCAAATACTCAAAAAAAGGATATTTTTCTTTGGATACTAACCACATTAATGAGTTCAGCAGCTAATTCATTATAGCAACTATTAATATCCGTTGTAGCACTATGTAATGATTCATTCCTAGTCTCTTTAGTCAAATATGTCATAGCTCGTTCACCATCTAGAAATACCTGTGACAAACAATAATTGCTCAAGCACCTGATTACTAATCTGCAATTTCAGAGATAAGTTCGAAGCTTGCAGAGGCATCCATTATGATGACCATAGAACTACAGAAAAGCAGTGAGTTAAACATGTGATTATGAGCAGTTTCAACAAAGCTTACATATTGGAAACAAGTTCATTGACAGGACTGTTTAGTTACTAGACAACAACCTACTGCATCTGCATTAACATAAAGAAACTTGTCCTTGTTCCATTACAAAGTTACGGACACCATGCATCTATTCTAAAAATCTGATATTCTTGCTAGACTAACTTTTGGATATGTACACCATGCATATATTCTGAAAATCTTACATTCTTGTTAGACTAACTTTTGGATATGTACACCATGCATCTATTATGAAAATCTTACATTCTTGTTAGACTAACTTTTGAAACGCAAGCTTTTTAAATATCACATACAACTTCAGCAAGAAGCAAGGAATGAGACCTAAAACCCATCTAAATGTGAAAAACTAGTTAGGATATTTATTCCAAAAAGGAGACATGATAGCAAGCTGACAAGACTTCATCTTTAGTGGTTGCAGGACAAGAGAGACATAGGGCGAGTGTCTTACAAGAAGAGGCTTATTGGTCATCCTGTAAGTTGCAGTTATTCCCTTCACCTGTCTCAAGTCCTGTCCAACATTTACAAACAAACGAAACTCCATAAATTTGTTAATGAATTAAACTATCTAATGGGCTTTCAAGCGCAAGCATTCCTATCAGATTAAGTGAGCAACCTTTCATGAGAAAGTTTTACCTCGACAGCCTTATCAACCGATGCATCTGTGATGGCTTTAACAGCTAGAGGTGCCAAATCATTCAATGATTTTCCAACTTGCAATATGTTTGGCTGTACTACATTAGGAATATCAGTAGAACATGAAGATAGAAGCTTAAACACATGTTCAATATAGTTCCCACAAACTTCCTTAGACAGAATTAATATCACGAATAATCTACAAAAAAAAAGTGTTAATTAAGCATTCACAAGTGGTGCTGATACAATCTGGTACATTGCAAATACAGTTTGCAAATCTAGGTACAAGAATGTAGAACAGAAAATAGAATTTAGATAGACAAAGCATGCTACCGAATGCCAAATGTAGATAGACAAAGATGGGGCACTACAGGGTAACAAACATGCAAACACATAAATATTACTCTGTCTTAAGTAAAAGTTATGGTAGAATCACGGAATAATACCTACACAAACAAAATCATCAGGGGCAGCCGAAGTTGCCCATTCAGACCCAAATGTGTTGTCAACATTACCCATCCTCCTAGCAGCCAATCCAGATGACAACCAGCTCGACTATCTATAAGGCAATAAATAGGAATTTAGCATCGTGGAGCTTATGTCTTTCATGGACATTGTTAATCAAATACATCAAATTTGCTATAAAACATAAGACCTTGAAAGCAACTATAAGCATAAGCGAAGGAACTTGTCAGAGGAAGAGACAATAAGAACATCTTCTCTCCAATAAGAACTAGCAGGGGCTCTCCAAGAGAGTGGTACTCAGTTTCAAAGTTAAGCCATTGGATTCTCCATTCTGAACAAGTATGAGAGTGATAGCTAGGAGTGCTGAATCCAGAGCCCCTGCTATTTCTTGAAACCTATGCACATTAAGAACCATATACTCTTATCAAATACATGGCCATGAGCAAATTTCATATCAAACATATTTGTAGAAAGAGTTTCCAAACCAACCTTAACAAGAAGTAAACTCCAATATTCCATGGCTTTATGAAATCAGCATAAACTGCTAGTGCTCGAAATTTTGCAACAACAGATCTAGATGGACAATAGCCTTGCATGACAATTGGACTTCATAACTACAACGAATAGCATATTGGCTCAACATATCACAATAGAATGCCCCAAAACAGTCAAATCTGAACAGAGAGCGGTGAGGAATTAGGGCAGAGAGTGGCGGCAAGTAGATTGAGAACATATGACAATTTTAGGGCACTAGCAAGAATGAAGATGAAGAGGATAAGGATGTAGAGTCGCTATGAGAATTGAAAGACTAACAGAGTGTGTGAATTTTTCTATCAATTGTGAATTTTTTTTCTTTAGAACGACAACGTTTTTGTGCTGAGAGGATTCGAACCCCTAGGCCTCCCATACGCTGACTGTCCACAGCTGACCTGCCTTCATGTTTTTTTCCATCTTCTTCTATACGAGTATGTCCAGAGCTGGCCTTCCTTCATGTTTTTTTCTTCTTCTTGCATGTGGACAGTTGTCCACATGTAGTTTTCTTCCTTCTTTTTCTGACTTTTGAGTCGGTAACAACAGTTTCTTCTATCTTCACCGTGGATTTTGGAGCAGGAAACTCGAAGGTTTGACAGAGTTCGTCTCGATCTTGGGAACACACTGGAATGACCCCACACTTCAAGATTTTCATACTTCCACGACAATAGTTTAAACTGAACTTGAACAAGGCTACATCCCCTAACGAATAACCATGTCCATATATCGAATGGCAAAATATATCATGAAAGAAGACTGCCACGTGCTCCTTAAGTGCATCCCCAGTAGCCTTATCACAAGTTGTTGAATGTGGGAAGGAAACATGGTTATTGTCTCCAAAATAGCAATCACATCTAAGACTGAGATACCCATGATGAAAACCTTTCCTCAAAGACCTAACGCACACAGAGAAAGCAACCCTTAACAAACCATGATTAAGCCAATGAGAAGGATTGGGGACTTCTACTGAATCACCCATACTTTGATACTTGACCCACTCTGGTATTCTACTTCCAGGATAATGCATACGATATCTAACCTATACCACAAGAACACAAATCTCAAATTAGTGAATAAACCAACACAAAACAATGAATAGAAAAAAAGATAGTTACATACCCTTGGCTTGTGATATCTTAACATTACATCTGCAACTTCCTGGCATTCATCTTCATCCAGCTTTAAGCAGTTCCATAAACAAAATCTCTTATCAATGCCTTCTGACTCAAAGACTAGTTGTTTAAGGGCCCATATTTGTTCCAGTGATGTGCAATTGTCAGCATGTAACCAAATGACACTTGATGGAAGTTCTGGCAAGGATATAAGCCTTTGGCAATAACTTAGGTCAATCTCTCTCAAATTTGAAAGTTGTTTGATGGTTGCAGGGATTCTCTCAAAATTATTTTTCTTTAAAATTAAAATAGTTAAAGAAGATAGAAAGCTCAAGTCTTCAGGTAATTCCCTTAATTTAAGGTTGTCAAGGTTCAAAGTTTTTAAAGAAGAGGCACCCTTTAACAACCAAGGCAATAAACTATGGTCTATAACCGGATGATGCGATATGTCACCTAACAGACTTACAAATTCAAGACTCACTAAATTAACCACACTTTCACGTACAAAAGTAATTTTGGGGCAAAGATAAATACCTAAAATCTTTAGCCCTTTTAGATTGCCAATAGATGATGGTATATGTACGTCTGTACCACTAAAGTGAAGTGACTCTAAACTATACATGTTCTCTGAGATTTCAGGAAGCTGCTTTAGGCGCCGACACCCCTGTAAAATAAGTGTTCTAAGAGATGTTAAGGCGTCGAAAAAGTTGCTTGGAAGGCTTTCGAGCTTATAACAAGACAACATATATAATTCTTCCAATTTGCCAAGGTGTTCAACTGATGATGAAGGTATCTGTTTTATAGCTGTGAAACTTAAATCCATAGACTTTATGTTGCTTGAAACTTCTGGGAATGTTTTCAA
>JANSVB020000071.1:1374131-1385911 GCA_025504935.2 Erythroxylum haughtii
GTGAAAGTTATGGTCAGTCAAAGTAAGGTTATTTTACTTTGACTTTGAAAATGTGTTTAAGTGTAGTATTGTGTATGGCACTCTGGCATTCTACTTCCAGGATAATACATATGATGTTCAACCTAAACAACAAGAACACAAATTTATAACTCAAATCAGTGATTATACCAACACAAAATAAAGAAGTGAAAAAAAGATAGTTACATACCCATGGTTTGTGATGTTCTAACGATAGATCTGCAGCTTCCTAGCATTCATCTTCATCCAACTTTAGGCAGCTCCATAAACAAAATCTTCTCTCAGTGCCTTCTGACCCAAGGACTAACTATTTAAAGGTCCGTATTTGCTCTAGTGATGTGCAATCATAAGCTTTTAACGAAACGACACTCGGTAGCAATTATGGCAAAGATATGTTGGTAATTAATTCAAATTTTAAAGTTGTTTAAATTCTTTTAGGATAGGTCTTAGTTTGTTTTTAATCTTATTTTATAAGCCAAATTTATTGGTTGCAATATCTCTTTAAGTTTTTTGAATTTTGTCTATATAAGACTACCAAGTTTATTAATAAAATGACTGAGTGTTTTGTATTCTTTTATCTTTATCGTATTCATCTTATATATGTTTTTTTTCTTTAAAATTTCAACATGATATTAGAGCCTTAAAGATCTTGAGGTACCTATGAGTAATTAATGCTTTACAAGCTCAAGAGCAAAGAAGGGCAATGAGAAAACAAGAAAGTAAAAAGATGGTGGAGGGAACCTATCTAGCAAAGGTTTCGTTATCAAAGAAGAAAGGAAACATTCCTCAATATGAGAAGTTTGGTTATGAAGAGAAAGTTTGTTGGCATAAGGGAAAAGTTCATTGTTTCAACTGTAAAAGATTTGGATACCTACAGAAAGATTGCAGATTAAAAAAGGAATAAGCAAATATGGTGGAGTTAGTTGATGAAGAAACTCTTTTTTGAAAGTTGGTGAGAAGTGCATCAAGATGTGTTTGGAGAGACGTGCTCCATTGATTGCAGGATGGTAAGAAGGGTATCAACAGAATGACGAGAAGTGCATCCATTAGTGAAAAGAAGTGCTTCACAGAATATTCTGAAGATGGAGTGCTCCAAAAATTTGAATTAAGAGGGAATGTTAAGAATTAATTCAAATTTTAGAGTTGTTTAAATTCCTTTAGAATAGGTATTAGTTTGTTTTTAATCTTATCTTATAAGCCAAATTTATTGGCTGAAATATCTCTTTAAGTTTTTTAATTTTGTTTATATAATACAACCAAGTTTATTAATAAAATGACTAAGTGTTTCGTATTCTTCTATCTTTACCGTATCTCATCTTATATATGTTTCTTTTCTTTAAAATTTCAACAGGATATAAGCCTTTGGCAGTAACTTATATCAATCTCTGTCAAGTTTGAAAGTTGTCTAATGGTTGGAGGGATTCTCTCAAAATTATTTCCTCTTAAATTTAAAGAAGTTACAAACGATAGTTTTCGGGTAGTTTCCTTAAACTAAGGTCTGAAAGGGTCAGATATCGTAAAGAAGAGGTACCTTCTAACAACAAAGGCAACAAATGGGAGTCTATAATCGGATGATGATGCGTTCCTACTGAGTCAGATGTGGGATCGCCCAGACATACAAATTCAAGACACACTAAATTAACCACACTTTTAGGCACAAAAGTAAGTTTGGGGCACAAATAAATAGTTAAATGCTTCAGCCCTTTTAGATTGCCAATAGATGATGGTATCTCTAGGTCTATATGACCTAACTGAAGTCTCTGTAAACTATACATGTCTTTGAGATTTCAGGAAGTTTCTTTAGGCTCCGACACCAAACTAAATTAAGTCTTCTAAGAGATGTTAACGCATCGAAAAAGTTGCTTGGAAGGCTTTCAAGCTTATCACAATAGATCAAGTCTAATTCTTCCAATTTGCCAAGGTGTTCAATGGATGATGAAGGTATATGTTTTATAGCTGTCTTACCTAAATCCAAATACTTTATGCTGCTTGAAACTTTTGGGAATGTATTCACATTCTCACAACCGCATAGAATAAGTTTTTCAACAGCTTCTAGAAGTCCGACTCCACTAATTGGAAGATGACTTATGTTTTTGCAATCTACCAATCTTAGGGACGTAAGCTTGCCCACTTGCCATCCATATATGTAAGACGGAATTTTAATCAAACTGCAAAAACGATGAAGAGTTGTACCAAAGTTTGGCTGAGATGCCACTAAATATCCCTTATTCTCATCCTGCAGTTAGCAAAAAGAAAAGGGATTAATTCTCATCCGTTGCTGCTTTCAAACTTATTTATAAGAAAATTGATTATATTAAAATACAAGGCATAAGATAAGTACCCTGACTTCTTCTTGGAATTGTTTTATCTTGCTATTGGGCAATTCCAGCACAATCAGATGGTTTGGTTGAAAATTGTGTGGAAAAGATTCCAATGGATATCCTTCCCAATGAAAATATGTTAGCTCATTTGGAAGATAATCAAGACCTTGTGGGAGATGTAAATTATTTTTCCCTTCAAAACAATCTTGCCTATCAGGCACGTAAATTTTGAGAAATTTAAGATTAGGTGTTTTCATAAACACTTCTGGATTTAAATCTATCTTGCTTATCTTAGACACGTCCAACATTATACTTTCCACTGCTTCTGCCCCCTAACAAACAACAATCAAATACTTCTTTTAGTAAAAAAGAAATTACAAAAGATTTTCAAAATTATATTATAATAATAGAAGGTATTTTTAAAATATTCTTATTTGAAAACCATAATTTTAAAGTGCTGCAATGTATATTTTCTTAAAAATCTCATATAGAAAGCAAATGACTGATTTTACCTTGTCCTGTGCAAGTACTTTAATGACATCTTTCGGATTCCATAATCTGCTACGTTTGTTTGGATATTTAGATTCTTGACGTACAATTTCCTTTCCCATTTCTTGCATCAAGTCATGCATTTCTAATGTGTTTCCAAAAATGGTAACAAAACATTTGTCGACCAAAGCACTTATGATAATGTCGGCATCAAACTCACAGCTTTCGAACACTCGCATTGCAACATCTTTGTTTTGACCTTTGAAGAAACATGCAATATGAAGAAATATATCTTTCTCCATCCTATCTAAGCGATCATAGCCAATTTGTAACACATCATGAATAGTCTTGTTTGGACCCTTTGACAACTTTTTCAATGCACTTTCCCACTCTTTTGTCGTTTTCCCACTTAGGGAGGAGCCTAAAACCTTCAAAGCTAAAGGATTGCCTTGTGCATATTTAACAATTGAGCTAGACAAGGACTCGTAATCATTTCTGGGATAGTTTTGCTTGAAAGCACTCTTACTGAAAAGTCGAAGGGCTTCTTCATCTTTTAATGGTTCAACTTTATATAAAAACCCAGCCCTTCTTCCAAGCACCTGCTTATCTCTACCAGTGATAATAATTACACTTCGTGAACCAAACCAACACGGATCTCCAATTAATGAATCTAATTGTTGCGAGTCATCCACATCATCAAGAACGATTAGTACCCTTATACGACCAAGTCTTGTTTCAGGAAATGCATATACGTTCGATTCTTTTTCACTTAGTAGCTGTGAAATGAGTTCCTTCTTTAAATCCCTCACTTTTGTTGCTTCTCTCACATCTTTAAGAAAACAACAACCTTCGAATTCAGATGACAGCCTCTTAAATATGAAATCAGCTATAGTAGTTTTTCCAATACCACCCATCCCCCAAATTCCTATAATGCAGACGTCCTGTCCCTCAATAGATAATGCTTGCTTGATTTGTTGAAATTTTGATTCTACCCCAACCAACTGCTGATCACCATTAAATACGGTTGATTTCACCAGTTTTTTCGAAATATCTTTAACAATTTCACTAATAAGGATGCGATCTTTCCTGTCAATCATGAAACATTACGATTTTACCTTCCGTTACCAAAAACTTAGAACAATTAACTACATACCTAAATTCTTAAACACTCAAGTAATAAGTATGGGTACAACAACTTTGATGAACATAATCGCCACTAAGTCGAAGAAAATGATTCCCTAAAATTAATCATCTAGGATTGACCACAAAAGTTTGAAACAGATAAAATAAAGCAGGTTAAAATTTTTACCTGAAGTCTTTAGAATCGAACCCAGATAGATTGGCAGTCATGATCAACGCATCCCTCCAATTTTGTATCTTGTGAGCGTTCCTGGGATTTTGCTCATGTCTCTCAAAGGCTGTGGCAACATCGTGGGATTGTTTCCTTACATGGGATGGATTTACGTCGTAAAAGACAGGTATGACAATCTGTCCACGAGTTTTAAGACATTCACTGATCTTTACAAGCTCATCGAGACACCAAGTGGAAGATGCATAGTCTTTTGAGAAAACGACGACAGCAACATTCGATTCTTGGATTGCCTGCACAAGGGACGGAGCAATTTCTTCTCCTCTGTGGAGTTCATCGTCGTCAATGAAGGTCAGGAGAGCCTTTCGGCACAAAGCATCATAAAGATGGCTGCTGAAACTGCGACGAGTGTCTTCACCCCTGAAGCTTATGAAGACATCGTACCTCCATGGATGAGGAGATTGGGAGGCCAAAGAACAAGAAGAAGAAGAGGAGTAAGAAGCCATTGTTGTTGAAGATGAGCGTCGCAACACTTCCTGCATTATTTAAGAAAGAAATCCATTGACTTGAGTCTTCTTGAGATAAAATGCATAGAAATTTCGCGATTGTCATTTTCTATTATTATTAGGCAGCGTCCATCACCGTTCTCTTTTAAACATTAAAAGTAAACTAATACAAGTGTAACATTAAACAAATGTGCTCGGCAAAAAGTCTTACCTAACATGTCTGGCCATTTTTTTAACTTTTTTTTCTTCTGTCCATTTTTCTTGACATTTTATATTGACAAATTTTATAATAGTTATTTTACGACAGGATTCAAAGTCATAAACGCTAAGTAGGGTTCTGAGAACTGGGATGGCAAAATTTCTTCTTTGATAGAGCCTTTATGCTATAATACTTCAAGGTTATCTCCTCCTTTATTATGAGATCACAAAAGAAGTGGTGACGTAGCTCTATATGCTTTGTTATACCATGAAATGCTAGATTCTTTGTCATGGAGATACCCGCCATTTAATAGATTCCTGTGTATTCTCTTCCAATAAGTTTGTCATTAGTTAATCATATTCAATTAAATGATTAATTACTTAAAAATAGGTTTTAATCAAGGTGTGATTATAGCCGAGGGTTCCAGACGCACTGAAATTGACAATCCAGGGCATCCTACGATTCGGCAAATTAATCTACGAAGGCATAAACGACATCGTTAGAGAGGCCTCAATTTACAGAGTACTTTGCCCCTCCGCTGGGATAACCTTCGCAAACAAACAAATTTTTTAAGAAACAATCACTTGTGCGAATTTCGGATCCACGAAACCTCAAAACCGCATCGAATAGATCAACGGTTCAAGAGATCCACTATCGACACCGATCTTCGAAGGCAAACTTGGATGAGAGTGCACCGAGTAAACAAAAAGCACTCCCTCCATAGGTCCTTCGTTTTCGAAAAAGAAAAGCGACAAAAAACAGGGAAGATGCTCAGTGAATACGAACCAGTAAAGAGAAGATTCATGTTGCGCGATTAAGCACCACGCAATCGAAGATATCTTTCTTCCGTTATCGTCATTGCATCAAAAGAACACAGCTAATAATCAAACAACCAAAGGAAATGTTGCCATGTGAAGAACCAACGGCGACGCAGAGCCAAGCCCTAGATGCCGCTTCGCTTTCTCCAAAAGCCTAAGCTCAGACTTTGCACAACGTGGACGGTTGCTTATATAGTGTTGCGATTTGCGGGATACTGTGGGCCGTCCGATCTGTAACATACAACTTACTTCTGCTGGGCCACAAGGCCCAATTATTCATGTTGCATAATAACTAAACTACAATAAATAATAGAAGCCAAAATTTATCATTTTCATAAAAACTTAAATAAAATTTAAAATGGATAAATTAATCATTAATTTATACACATTTTTCTTCCCTACCCTGAACCTTTGAAGCAAGACCGCACTCGATAACTAGTAGATCGAGATCTCCGGCTCTGCCAATAGCTAAGACTCTTTCGTTCTTCTGTAGTTCTCAACGTTTGGCACATTCAAAAATCTGACCCAGATCAAAATCTAACGGATCAGATTCAACTTCATCACTATCCAACTAAATCATAACTTTGAACATTCGGGCAATTTTGTTCGAATTGAGCAAATTATAGGAAATTGGGTTGCATAGGCCTAAATCAAAGGATATGTTTGACCAAATTACGACTCCGGTATGATCCGTTGCCGCTCCTAAAAATAACATTATTTGAATTTAATTCTACTCAAACGATTAAATATAAGTCTCAATAAAAACCAAAACGACAAGAAACCCACATAACTGAGCCAAAAATAAAAACTGGCCTAACACGAAGCTTCTAGTGACAAACTGATCGTAATGCATATAAGAACCTACAACTTTAAAGACCCCCACATTTCAGACCAATTCCAATCACAACACTTGAATAAGAGTTAAACGGGGCAAAGGACGGAACTGAAGTAAAATCACAACCATCAGACTCCTCTATACCCTCTTGGCTTTCAATGCAGCCACCGGGATCTTGCTGAGGACCTTGGCATCAAATACGGCATATTGTTTCTTTATCTCTATCATGGCCTTCTCTGCAAGTGGATCGATCTTGTGCTCATACTTCTCATACAAGAGCGGTACCGTGTGCAGTAGGACGAATGCTGTTTCCCAATCAGAGTAATCAAAATTTAGCCAACAGTCGATCGGAAGTGTATCAAACCAGTTGAATTTAGTTATTTACCAATGTAAAACAAGGTCAAGAAATTGCACCAACTTCCAACAACTGACATGATCCAGAAGGCAGCTATAACCTGAGATATGAACTGGTCAAGTTAGAAAGCTGCCTTGAAGATAGGTTGATTCCAAACTGTAAAATAGATCAAGTATACCATAACACTCAAACAACAATCGGATGCATCCATAGAAGTGTAAATATGGATAGAGAATAATGAGATGGACAAGACCCAGTATATAATTTGAACTTCACATCATGAATTAGAGAATAATGAGATGGACAAAGCCCTACAATGAGAAATGGCTTCAAATCTTTGCCAGATGCAATATCACGTAAGACTGCACAGCCACGGTTGATTTCGATCCTCAGGGCTGCAGCAACCTGCAGGAATGGTTCCTCTGGAATATAAACTTCTGGGATACGAGGTGGAGTCCTGCAGAAGTGATCAGGTCAATTGCATATGAGCATAACATGCTTCCTAACATGTTACACGAAACAAATCCCATATGTACTAGGAAAGTGGAAGGGAATTTCATGAGAATCACTTGTTGATAAATGTATGAGCATTGGCCCACAGGAAGAGGACTGCCAACGAGAGTATCAAAATGTGTCCCACTAGTGTAAGCAGGTGGTATTCGATCAATTCAAAAAGGACCCAAATCGCCGTGACAAAACCAAGTACTCCCGCTGTGACCTTCTTGTTCCTCCATAAGAAAACATCAGCAGCTGCGAAAAATTATTCCGAGACGAACAACTTAGCATCCAACACAATATGCATTAGCAGTATGATGACATGAAAGAAGCAGAAAGATAAATCAACATATGAAATTTACAGGGCTTCATGAATTGTCCCCTAAAACTGCTATGAACTAAAGAACAGAAAGAACAAATTTTAAAAACGGATCTCTAAAGGCATAGGTTTCTGTCAACTGCTTTTGAATTTAGTTCTTCATTTGAAAGTTCACGAAAATAAGAATCCAAATAAACACTTTTAAAAAATCAAACAAAAAGTATTATAAGATCTAAATCGACAAAGAAATTAGCTTAAAAGAAGATATTGCAAAGCTTAAAGAAACTAATTTAATCACATTTCCAAAACCACTTCACAGCCTTCACAAAATGAAGAATCTACTGGATCGGATGATTACTCCAAAAGGCAACCTACTATTAATGTTAAAGCATTAGAAGATTAAAAACAAGCAATGCATAAGCAAAAGGTAACATCTCAGTATGCAAGACGAAAAAGTACAATCAATAACTCTAGCATGTTACATAAAAGCAATCAGGAAACTACATGGTTTTGTACCTTTTCCTCCACCAAGAACCTTGTGAACAGGTTTTTCTCTCCCAAACAACCGATAAATCTTCTCTTTCACCGAAGACGGAGATTCCGGCTTCTTCTCCTTCTTCTCTGAATCGGATTCGGAATCGGAAGAAGAAGAACTGTGATCGTGGATCTTCTCGCTTATCTTCTCCACTATCGATTCGATCGGATTCTCAGATTCTTCGGCCATTATACTCAGATCCCTAAAATGTACCTCTCTAATCTCACTGAAATGAGCCTCTCTCAAACAATTTCTGCGCAAATACCAAAAGTGACTACAGAGTACAGAGACAAAAGAGCAGAGAGAGACTAAAAGCTCGGTGAATATAAAAGTACATTCCGAGCCTGAGGTTCGGAGGAATTTGAAATCAAGTAAATTGACGGCGTTAGGTTTAACAAACATCGAGGAGTGACGGAGTGCTGCTTTTAAACGGAGGGAGCTGTGGGACGGTGCGATGGATGCTTCTAAAAGCACCGACGAAATGCGTGTCACGTTGACACGTGGCAGAAAAAGTATGGAAGGTTAGTGCTTTTTGGCCGTCGATGCACTAAATTCCTAGCGGGCTCCACTTGCGTAAAAAATTCCTCTTTTCTATTTCTTTTTAATTTTTTTGTTAACAATTAAATCCTATTTTAAACATAGAAACTTCCTCTCTTCTATTTCTAAAATAATGCATCAAATTTAAAGAAGTTGGCTTCAAATTTAGTTTTATTATTTTCGGGTAAAATTAAGATTTTATTCAAAATTAAGATGTTAAGATAAGTTTTCTTGTAAAGATACTCTAATAAAAATTTATATAGTCTCTTTTAATAGTAATAAACCTAAACTAAATTAAAAATATACAGTTTACTAATTAATGAAGACATAAATTCATTTTTTGCATATATGCAATAATAATAACAACGTAGAGGGAGAGTTTCACTAAAATGCTAAGTCTAGCGAGATCTAATAGTTCATAGTCTTATCTTTATTTAATAAAGAGGTTCTTTCCTATAATTCTACAAATAATACAAAAATATAAAAATATTATAAAAATAAGAATATGCAATACATAATATCATATGTATATAACATGGTAAAAATTAACAATTATAGATAAAATAATTAAATAAATAAACAAAGTAGAAAAAGACAGTACAATAATAAACTAAATTAATCATGTCAAGAAAATAATTAAGCTAAATAAGAAATTCTTTTAGGCTAAATAAAGAGGAGGTAATTAATGACTTTTTTAAAAGAGATCCTTTAATTGTATTATGGCACTTCAAAGTTTTTTATTGCGAACCATGCTCTTGATAAGTTCTACTAAAATTATATCATTCTTGATCGCTTACTTTAATTCTTCTTAGATCTTTTTTTTTCCTTTGACAGTATTTAAGTTCTTTTTTCTTGCATTTTTTTACTGGAACATCTAAGTATCTCTTTTTATCTGGTCCGAACTATCCAAGTCTTGTCTCTCTCAAATTTTTATTAATACCAAACACCTTTAATTTGCTTCTTACTATTACATTATTGATCCTGTTTCTTCTAGTAAGGTTGTACATCTATTGAAACATCTACATCTTTGCACCATTAGTTTATGAATTTTTATAGATATATTACATATAAATAATTTAAATAAAAGTTATTCTCAATTTGATTCAATCTAAAATTAATATTGGACTATATAAAAAATTAAAAAATTCAAACAATTTAAAGCTAAAAAAGTTAAAACTAATTGAATAATGAATGGAAGTATTAATGTCAATAAATTTTTACATCAACTTAAAAAGATACAATAGCTTACTTAGGAGGGTGGTCTGGTTGGCAATGCATTTCGGAAATGCTTTATTGGTTGTGAAGTCAGAGTCAAATTCCATCAAGTATGCGCCATGTTAAGATAGAATGGAATCTTAGGATAGGATTGATGTTGTACCAATGTCACACTTAGAATTCCCAAAAGAAAAGGTCAGAATTTGAAAATTTTGCCTAAGAATGCTAAATAAATATGGACAAAAATAATCTACCAAATCCCTTCTTACCTTATCAGAAAAAGAGTTGGCCCGCATTACCTGCCTCCTCCAGGTTGTAAGTTAGGAAACGAAAATGCTTGTTTGAATTAGGATGGGCCTTCTCAGGCCCAATCAAAAGGAAGTCTCATATAGTATTTCTGCTGAGCTAGTAATATAATAATAGAAAGAATTAAATAAATTTTGCATCATAAAATTTATAGTACGCACATATATGATCACACATAAGAGAATAAAAAATAAATTTTAAATGTAATTCAAAACAATTTTTTAACTCAAATTAAATTAAATCTTTAAATTTAAATTCAATTTAAAATTTACTAATTGAATTTAAGTCAAATTATTTTAAATAAAATAATATCATTTTATTTAATGACTTAAGAATCAATTGAAATTGAACACGAGTTGAGTTGTTCGACTAAAGCATTCTTATTTGACACATTACTTACCTTTCTCTGCCATGATAATCGGGAAGAGGTGCTAACAATATTTTATCTTGTAATTCTGCATCCGACATACTATATATGTCGCCTGTAAGGATTGATAATTATTGAAGAACAATTCAAGTATAAGATTATTATGAGTAATCTTGTTTAAGTTGTTTAGATTGTTTACTTTATTTTAGGTATTTAATTTTTCAAAGTTAGATTTATTTGGTTAATCTTTATCAATATCTTAGCTAATGTAAGCTTTCAACTCAATATAATTGCACCCCATCAATACAGTTACATCTTGCATTATCTCTTCTCTTCGTTATTTAGCCAACAAGTTTGGTATCACAGCCAGAGCCAGAAGCCTCACTCTTCTTTATTCTTTTCGTTGTGCAGGTGCTGTATACAATGGTTTGCTAACAATTATTTACTTGTTCATCTTTGCTTGAGCCCATGCTGCTTCTTCAAGAGGCAAGGATGCAACAAATCCAGAAGTTGGCCCAGACGTCATTGCTGCTACCATTGCCGATAGAGCAGTCCATTCAGAAGCAATCCACCCAGACGTGTGTAACGTGTGTTCAAAGTGCAAAGACAACGTGATCTTGTACGAGAGCCTAAGTGACCAACGTAACGCGTGCGTTTACATATCAATCATCGTAATATGGCATTATCAAACTGGAGAGGCAAGAGACCAATCAAGAAGACAACTCATAGGAAGACGAAAGGTGTCATTGTTAGAATAGCGCAGACCAGAAAATAATTATGTCAGGGTCTTCCAACACCCCTCAGCTGTCAACGCTAGTCTTTGTGCGCAACAAACTTCCCATAGTTGACGTATCCTTTTGAAAGGCATCTTCCTACCGTGAGACTTGGGCCACACGTCGATGTCACTTTGAAGAAAAAACTGTAGAAGCAGTCACATACTTGTCTTAAACTCGCCTTTGTTTGGATTAAAGGAAAGCAAGGGAAAAGAAAGGAAGAGAATTGCATTTCTCTTGATTTCCATTGTTTGGACAAAAATAAGACAAGGGAAAGGGAGAGAATGGAGGAGAATGGAGGAAAAATTTGGTCCAAATACATTTCCCACCAAATTGGTGGGAAAGGAGGGGAAATGGAAGATAAGGAGGGGAAATGACATTCT
>JANSVB020000071.1:1536743-1551754 GCA_025504935.2 Erythroxylum haughtii
CATGTATCTATACATATCATTATCTTGCTCGAATTATTATGACACTTGTGAATTCAATTACAGTTATATGTTTTTGCTCACTTACTGGTTATCCATATTATGTTGTATACAATAATTATTATTTGTGAGATAATAATTACCGAATTACCCACTTAAAGTTTGTTGAGTTGAGTTGATTATGTGATACATGGAAGGAATCAGGTTATATAACTTGTGACCGCCATGATCTCATCAGCTTAATTCAGTTAAGGATGACTTGATCGATTCCATGTATTGTGTGCACTTAAATGTGATGGGAGAAAAAGTCATGATTAGTACAATAGTGTTATCCTATTTGGAAGTCCAATTGGCACCACAAAATTAGATGATAGCTACTTATTGTCTTTGCTTACAAACCATCCCTACCTGTCTAAAAAATGAAAATGGCAATAATGTGGATTGGGATCTAAAGATGGCATTTTTAGGCCAATCCGACCTAAGTTGACCAAGCCTTGAGTTCAAAATACTAATATGATGTAGCTCACTACATAATTCATATTAATTGAGAATTTAACATTGGATTACTACTACTACTACTACTACTACTATTATTATTAATGTTTTTATTAAAGTTATAAACTTAATTTTTGTAAAATTAAATATCTAAATTATAAATTCTTTTAAAAATTCAACAAAAAACTAAGAAATATAATACTCATGCCCTTATAATTTTTAAAAAATCATGCCCTTATAACTCATTTAACACATCAACAGCTAATACTAAATAACTAATTTTACTAAACATCTTTAATAAACAAATGATGTTATCCGCTGATCAAATTAGCCGATATAATTAGCTATTAGCTAACCGCTGATATAATCAGCTAACAGCTATTACAATCCACTGTTTGCCAAAAATATGGCCTAAAATGCACGAGAGAACGAGAATGAGCTCTCTAAAAGAGATCCTTTATCCGTATTCTTGTACGTCAAAGTTTTTTATTGCAAGTTATGTTCTCGATAAGTTACATTTATAGTCATATCATTCTTGATCAGTTCCCCCTAGTGTTTCTTAAGCCTTCATTTTCTTCCTTTTTGATAAATATATGTAGATATATGCAAATCTTCATACAATCCCACCAGCATAGATTTGATTTTCTATGATAAATATATGTAGATATATGCAAATCTTCATACAATCCCACTAACACAGATTTGATTTTCTCTTTAACATGTATTTATCTAATTTGATTTTATCTTGTGTATCTCAATTGATTTTTATTATCTTTTTATATATCACAAACGTGTATAAATACAATATAAAGTTATTCAGCAGAACATACAAGAAATATAATACCTTCACATACAAATTGTCGTCTTCATCTATTCTATCATAGTATCAGAGCTTATACATTCATTCTAGCTATATACACTTATCTGTTTCCAGCCTTCTTCTTTTTTTGTTCAACACAAACAATACTCAACCACAGACTTATTCCTACAAATAATATCTTCTTTTAGTTCTTTCCTCAAACACTTACCACGCACAACACATACTGCTTCCTTTATATTCTCAAACTAACAAAGACATTACTCAATCAATTCTTCTACCACACCTGACAAAGCATATTGAAATTGATATTCACTTCGTCAGAGATTTGGTTACCAACAAAGCATTATCAATTCAACATCTTCCTTCAAGTCATCAAATTGTTGACATGATGACCAAGGCTTTATATTCATCCGCTTTTCAAAAATTTTGTGATAGGCTCATTATGGCTACCCGCTGTGAACTTAGTGGGGGCTGAGAAATATATGTAGATATATGCAAATCTTCATACAATCCCACCAGCACAAATTTGATTTTCTCTTTAATATGTATTTATCGTATTTGATTTTATCTTGTGTATCTCGATTGATTTTCATTATCTTTTTAGATATCACAAACGTGTATAAATACAATGTAAAGTTATTCAGCAGAATAGACAAGAAATACAATACCTTCAGATACAAATTGTCTTCTTCTATTCTATCACTCTTACAATTTCTAAATACTATTTTCTTGCGTCTTCTTACTAAAGCATCTATGTATCTCTTTTTAAATATTTGAATCACCTAAGCATCGTCTCTCTCAAATTTTTATTAATACCAGCAACCTTTAATTTGTCTCTTACCATTAAATATATTTATAAATTATTTATATTAAATAGAAGTTATTTTCAATTTGATTCAATCTAAAATTAATTAATAAAGTTTGAGTTTATAAAAGAAAAGTATTACACTTAGTAGATTACCAAGAATTATGAATTTGAATAAACTTAATTAGATATGATATGAAATTAACAAATTAAATTTGATATCATTGAATTTTAAATTAGAATTAAATAATTCAATTTTATTCAATCTTTAACCAATTTTATGACAGTCTAATGCTGATTAAACCTTTTAAAATTTAAATTTCCTATCTTATTGGTTTAACTTCCAGTCTAGTCTTTAAAATATGGATCAAAATGAAGAAACGTGATGGCATTTAAGTACCAATTTTCTACTTCAACATAACAAGCTTATAGAGCTTATAAGACACATACGCGCGCGCGCACACACACATATATACATTTTATAAAGTATATCGGGTTACAAATAAGGTGGTAATAAACCACCAAGATTAAAAAAAATTAGTCAAAATGACGGGTTTAGATTGAGTTTAAATCAAACCAAATTGTAATTTTTTAAGTTTAACTCTGAAGCTAATTTGACTTATAAAATCAAATTTTCCTTGATTTTAGGATAAATTAGTCAATTTTTTACCATATAAACTCTCTAATTTTAACATAAAAAAGCGTAGGAAGTATGAAAGACAAAAAATAGTATTGCCATACTTTTTTATAGTTACAAATAGGAGTAGTAATGAATTGGGTTAACTTAAAAGTATTTTTAGTTGAACTTCAATTTTAAATATAAATTTTAAAATTTTAAACTTAAACTTAAACTTAAACTTTATATAATTCAATTAAATGAAATATTTAATCTAAGATATTTTTTTAGTAATTAGTCTTATATATATTCAATTAATCTTTGCAAACTTAAAAAAAGTATTTGCATGTGAAGTTGTGTATAAAGAAAAGTATTAAACTTGGTAGATTACCAAGAGTTATGAGATTAAATAAAATCAATTTGGTGTAATATAAAATTCACAAGTTAAATTTAAATGAACGAATTTTAAATTAGAAATAAATTAATTTATAGTCACTATTACCAATTTAAATGGGAATGATGGTTATTCTATGGATAATGCAGAGGATAAGAAGGTGAGCTCCTCCTGCAAATTGCCTCCTTATGGCACACATGTGATTAATTAAACAATTCCAAAGTTATAATTATTTGAATAATGTGATAAAGAAATCTTTTAATTAATAAATAAATTATATTTTAATTAATTAATTGTATTAAAAATATTTTCAAAAAATGAGTCACTAGTACATTTTTTTACTAAACGAAAGGAATGGAAAATTTTTAAAAAATGGAGTATCAAATTATTACTCCTATAATAATAGTCAATAATTAAATACCCACTTTTTATTCTTTACTTATTAATCTTTTTCTAAACCGATCAACCAAGTACTCCCTTAGACTTGATTTTGTTTTAAGTAAAATAATATTATTTGAATAAAAAATCTTAATTTTTTCCTGAAAGTGTGAAGGCTTAGATAGATTAGATAGAAAGTTTTTGACAAAGATCACTACTTAAACTGGGCTGCGGATTTGGCACAAAGAATCTCATTCGACTTAACTGCAATTTCCTTTAGTTGTACTTGCCTAGATTATAGATTGGAAGCCTGTACTGTTCACACATTAAATGCTTCACATGGAGACCAACCTCCCAAAGTCGTAGCTTTGATGCCTTATACCTGTCTTACTGCCGAGTTTAGAAACAGAGTAGCGGCAGCTATTGAGACACAGAATTTCATGCCCTCACTATAAAACACCAAACGTATGCATGCTCGATGAATATTATCGTCCGCCACTAAATATAAAAAGAAACGAACGTTTTTACAATATAAATTAATGTAGTTACTATAAAATAGAGATCGTTCTCACCGTAAATTCAGACATTAATAGTTAGGTAATAAAGGAAGGTTTTAAATTGTGGATTAAACATAATTTAAATAGAATTAAAAAATAAATAATAATAAAACAATGAAAATTTAATAATCAATATAAATAATTTTTGATTTTTGGTCTCCTTTATTATTGAACTTGCGTTCATCATCGACATTAAAAACAATCAATTTATTGGTTTAATATTCGTTGTGGTAAATTTTTTTACCTATTTTCTCTTATGTTTAGTTAACTGAAACATATATTTGAATTAACCTTTATTAATCAATAATCTGGATACAATCTCAGATTTAATTAATCAATAATTTTATAAATCAAGAAAATAGATGAACTAAACAACATACATATGATATATATTTAATTTAGACAACTATTTTCTTAAAATTATGTTCCTAATATAGTAGATAAAAATCCTAATTGTTACTTTTAATTAAAAGAATTTAACGTAAACCTGTTTAATGTAATAATTGTTTGAATAAAATCATAAATTAGTTACGTACTTAATAATAAAATCAAACAATCAAATAATAACCTAAAAATAATAATTAATACTTGACTAAACCCAGCATGGAACGCAGGTGTATTGTTTTGAAGTGTATTGTTTTGCTCTTGGCTGTCCCAGTCTGCTGCAGCCTGCGGTACGTCATTTGCTTCTACGTTACTGTGCTGTGTTGTTTTGGTCTTCCTTGGGCAGATGTTCTCCGAGCGCTGCATGCGTTTTGTTCTTTTGTTTTCTTCTTCCACTGTTGTTTTGTGCTTTCACCCACTGCAGCCTTCAAATGCAAGGCTAAAGTTCAAAACAAAATCTCTAAAAAAATTTAAGTGTTAACTGTTACATAGATATCACTGCATAAAGTCATGTTTAGTTAAGTTCAACCCCTAATTTAGCTCTTTTTTGTCTCAAAATGTTTCGAAATTGTTTCTATTTAGTTTTAAAATATACTTTAATATAAAACAAGATTAATTTCTATTAAGTATAATTTTAAACCCTAAAAACTAAAAAAATTAACACACAAAAATAGAAAATAAAGACATTAACAATACTTTACATAAATACCTGCATCCTAAAGCTATAATTTCTTGTACTAGATTAGATCTTTTGTTTCAGTTAATCGATCTCAACTTTTTTTTATTAAATTTTATCCATATATTTATATAAAATCTACACAAATATATCAATAAGATTAAATGACTCAACGTAATTGTAATACCTTAACGAAACAAGGCTACCCGCCTCACTACCTAACATATGCATCTCTTTTCACATCTGCCAGCTAGTATTAATTTAGTAGAACAAACTTGTGATTGGTCCAAATATCTAAAACCCAATGCTGTTGGCTAGAAATGGAATAGGTATCCACTTGATATTTATAAATCGAAAACACCAACAACATCAGTAAACTAAAAACTTGAAGCGGAATTTTCATAAGAGTAAAATGCAATACTTGTTTGTTTCATTAATTTATAACATGTAGTGTACGTCTTCGGGCGAATGGCGTATTATGGGTGTTAGATAATATATAAAACCAATTGAATTGGCCTCACACAACAGCTTAAGTTATTGTGATGAAATGGTTACTTAATATGGTATCAGAACCTTTACGATCAAATGATCATGAGTTCGATTCCTACCACCCACCTATTCTAAGTAAATTAAGCACAAGATAAAGTAGATTTGTGCAAGTTTCAAGCCTAAAGGGCTTTCACTTGAAGGAGTATGTTAGAGGATATATAAAATCAATTGAGTTGACCTCATACAACAGCTTAAGCTATTGTGATAAAATGGTTACTTAACAATAGGATATCGACCAATTTGGTTATCTACTTGACAAAGAAGCTCTACGAAGCTACAGTAAAATCCTCTAACAATGGAACCAACTGGGTTGGCACCATTTGGATGACCCCAATTTTGGGAGCATTTGTAGCTGATGCTCATCTTGGACGTTACCGAACTTTCGTCATTGCCTCTGTTATCTATCTCTCAGTACAATCAAAAGTTTACTTATTACAATTGGGCATCCCAAGATCCAGAAGAAGAGGTGCTCACCAAATTATTGAAAAACTTATGCATAAAAGAACCAAGCCTCAATAAACAACCTTCAACAATCACTGTGATATTGATAACACGAGTGCAGCGTCAAATTTATAATCGTGACAAGAACTTATCCAACTCGGAATGGGTAATTGAAATTAGTTAGGAACTCATTCATGATCCTTATGCTAATATACCTCTTTTATTAGAGTTTATTGTAATTAATAAGTTCAAAACTGTGTTTGCATCATAAATTATTTGTTGTGCACATATATAATCACACATAAGAGAACAAAGAATAGAAGAAAATTCTTACAAGAAAGTAAGTTGAACCAAAGAAGCAAAGTGAGAATAATAAGTTGAGTTGAATTGGATTAGAATTCTATAGGCCAATAATAATAGAAAATGACCACCGCTAAAATTTAAAAGTGTTTTTAGTTAAAATTCAATTTTAAATCTAAAATTTTAAATTTTAAATGTAAACTTTATATAAATTCAATTAAATCAAATATTGCTCTTTAATCTAAGATATTTTTTAGAAATTAATCTAATTTATATTCAATTAATCTTCTACCGTACATGTTCACAAGCTTCAACACTAACAAACTTAGTAAGCTCGAAAAAAAAGTATTATATTATATAGTTTGTGAAGTTACATATAAAAGAAAAGTATTACGCTTGGTAGATTACCGAGAGATGCGAGTTTAAATAAATACAATTCGATCTAATATAAAATTAACAAATAAAATTAAAATAAATAAAATTAAAATTAGATCAAGAAGGCAATTAAAACTTGATTTAAATAATTTTAGGAAAACAATATTATTTTAAATACGTCATAACAAATTGAATGTTCATCAAACCCTATATTTAGGGATGCCAACTGGCAAAACGACATTATTTTGTTAAAAAAGACGTAATTTTGTTTAAAAATATTTTGAGTAGGTTGGGCTTTGACCGAATCATGCGCTAGCTCGAGTCAGCTTAAAAATAAATTTTAAATCTAATTTAAATTAAATTAAGTCTTTTAAATTTAAATTCGACGTAAAATTTATTAATGACTTCAATAATATTATTTTATTTAAATCAAATTTAAATTAAATAATAACATTTTATTTAATGACTAAAAAATCAATTGAAATGGATAATTGAGTTGAGTTGTTCGACCAAAGCATGCTCATTTGACATATTACTTACCATTCTCTATTAGATACTCAAAGATTTATGGGTTGTTTGGAAACCTTCGAATTGAATTCATTATCGAATTGAATTTAATTACATTAATGAAGTTGGGATTGAATTCAATTTACACTGTTTGGAACAAATGTAGTAATATTAGAATTGAATTCAATTACACTATTACACTGTTTGGAACAAATCCAGTAATATTAGAATTGAATTCAATTACACTGAATTCAATTACATTGTTTGAAACAAATTCATTAAAATTATAATTGAATTCAATTATTTCATATGACACATTAACCCCTGACTAAAAAATAATATTATCCAAAATAAAAATCATTATAAAATTAGTGATCTTTATTTTTTTCTAATATAATTTCTGTTAATATATTATTAAATTATCTTCAAAATATATAAACTTCAATTTATATTTGATGTAATAATTAAAAATAATTTAAATAAATATTACGTTTTAGATAAGAAGATAATTTTTAAAATGTTTCATTTAATTTAATTAAGAATTTATTAATAAATATTATATAAGAGATTAATAATAAATATTAAATTGAATATAAAAACAATTGAATTAATAATATAATTTTTATATTTATTATAAAAAATATAAAAATATATCAAAGCATGAAATTATAAAACTCAATTCATGTTGGAATTTAATTAAGAGGAGTGGAATAATCAAGAAAAACATGGGTTATTATTATTATTCTTATTATTAATATTATAAATTGGTCATTATTATTATTATTATTATTATTGTTATTATTATTCTTTGGTATGATAATAATAATATAAACTTTTATATAAACTTAAAAATAAATTAATTAAATTTATTTTAATCTCTTATATAAAATTTATTAATAAATTATTAATTAAATAAAATAAAACATTTTAAAAATTAACTTTTTATCTAAAACTAAATATTTATTGAAATTATTTTTAATTAATAAATCAAATATAAATTGATGTTTATATATATTAAGAAGATAAGTAGCGTTGGTTAGTGGTTACTAATAAAAAACCTCTCAAAGCATTGTTCACTCAATTAATTGCGTTTTCCATTCTCAAATCTTTCAGTAAATGTTCAAGAAATGGGACAGCGTGCAAAGAGCAGCGGCAGCAATTGAATTCGCGTGGTTTTAGAAGTGAATTGAATTCATTAGAAAGTGGGAATTAAATTCATGGAGGAATTCAAATCATGCAACTTTTTAAGTTCCAAACATTCCAAACACCCCCTTAGTAATAGGTTGGATTTCAAGATTACAAAGGATTTGGAAAGATATTTTGGCATACTGCTCCTTCACAAGCAGATCACCAACAGTACGTATCAACCAGTTGCAGATCATGTTCATCAGTGGTTTACAAGCTTGTCAGCTCACAATCTATCCTCGACTGGCCGCACTACTCTTGCTTAATCAATTATGCTTTACTATCCCTTGCTACACAATGCAAACTACACCCATTTGTCAAGGCATTCTCAACCAAATTGAGGGTACTTGTCAGTGCTTTCTATGGGAAACTACTGGAGGAGAACGGAAGATGAATTTAATCAAGTGGACCGATGTGTATCAACAAAAAGAACACGGCGGTCTTGGGCTGAGGAGTTTGAAACAAAGTAATGAAGCATTTCTAATGAAGTTAGCTTAAAATGTAATTGCTCATCCTTTAAGAGGTAAATACCTAATGGACGTCATACATAGACAGTGCGAGCTGGTTGCTACTCCTTACCTTTTTTGTTTTTTAATTACTCACGAAGTGTCTTAGAAGGGTCTTAACTATAAGAAAACATCATTAAGTCGTCCACATCCAGATTAATAAAATTTGATCAATCATGTACCAAAGAGTTCAGTGGGCATTAGGAAATGATGACTCGGTACGAATTTGGGAGGATATGCGCTTAGGACACACTTAAATTCTTTGCTTTGATCGTGACTACTATCTCAGAGGCAGAACAACACATTCGGGTGAAGGAGTATGTCAACGAACAATGGCGATAGAAATGGGATGTTATACACACAATGCTCCCAACTTTTTGAAGATAGCAGTCATGAGGCCTCCTTCTGTGCATAACGGAGAGGATAGAATCTATAATGGTTGGAGTGAATCAGGAGCTTCTACAGTCAAATCGACTTATGTTTGGCACTTAAATTTGGTAATTTTATTAATCATATCATATAATCAAAATTTGTCAATTTTTATTTATAAACTAATATTATAAAACATTTCAATTGTTATTTTTCAAATTTACAAAACAATCATTTAAAATTAGATAATTATTTATATCAATTTAAATTATTTTTGGTATTGATACCAAATAATTAAATATTGTATACTTAATTAATAATAAAATCTCGAAAACCTCAAATCAAATTTGATAAAACCCATTCACATAAATTTTTTTATCTAATTTAAAAATGTAAAAAATAGTAAATAAAATCAAACAGGGACAGTGGAGATCGACTAGCTGCATTAGCATCTCCATCAAGACCTGGACTACAATATCTTCAGGATCCTCCGATAATTGTTCGAGACGTACTTTATCATGATATGATCGGAACGATGTATCCTAGCACACTGCTTTAGGAGTATTCGGGGTTACGAGTTTTTGTACCTTCTAGGTATTTTTCTCCCTTGTATAAAAAAAAATTACCAGCACGACCCCATACTCCGCAGGTTCCGCCGTGGTAAATAATCTCCGATAGATAGGAGTGGAAGAAACCGATCAAATCACACAGAGCCTCAGCTCAATGAAAAAAAAACACATTCTGAGGAAGTGGTCTCGAGTTAGGGATTTTCCATCATCATCACCGTTGACTAAGGAACAGTTCACCCCTACTGTACACATTGCAGTGATGACAATTTGTTGCATTGTACCACCACGTATTTCACATATTGCTTCCGAATCTTATCAGAACCAATAACGCTGCAGTAAGGTTTTTCCTTGTCATCATATGCATCATCTCCGCACTCTCTCCAATTCAAGCTCATTCTTAAAAATCAAAAGCAGTAACATTATCATGGTTAATATCTACCATAGAACCTACAAGACCATAGCTATTTAAGAAAGCAGATGTCTACCATCGAAAGCAGATGGATTTAAGCTGAACATCTTTTTCCTCGTAATCAACTTCTCAACTCTATAGTAAAGAAGGTCCAAACTCTTACAATCTACAGTGCCAAATCCACTCAGCCAACGCTCACAGATAGTAATCAAGCCAAAAAGTATTGCAGGGAAAGGTAGTTGTGGCTACCAAGAAACAACGGTAGGAGATTAAAAAAAAAAGATACTAGCAAGTCGAACAAAACATACAAAAGCTCGAGTTATATATGGTGTGATGCTCCACATAATTAAAATAAAACTGACGACCAGGATGACTGCAATTTTGTGAGATCTTCACATCTGGCATGGTTGCGGCTCCCTCATCAATAGGACCAAAGATCCTTAATACAGCACTCGATGTTACAAACTTGAAATTTGAGACCAAGGCATGATTGAATTCCATCAAGATGAACTGAACATAGTACCAACTTCATACCTTAAGAGGAAGGGACCACAACTGTGTACCACACCGGTAGATACAGGGAAATAAAGATGTCATTGCTGAAACTCCCTGCCTTGTTAAACTCAAGGTTCTCAAAGCGCCAAGAAAATCCAAGGTGCAAACAAACTCCAGACCTCAGTGTTAGATGAAAGAATACTAAAAATGAGACCAACTTCCATATTACAACTATAAACCAGTCTCTTTTTCTCGAGCGTTCAGTCAATATCCTTTAATCATTTTGGTCCATGAGAAAGCCAGGAATCTAAAATTCAACTTTTGCTACACACAGCAGTCATCAATAAATTTGAATTTCAAACGACTCCCAACTACTTGGGGCAGATTTAAAATCAGTCATTTTAATAACTGATAACACTTGAAATCTACAGAGCTATAAAAGTCTAACTCCGGCAATCCTCTAGGAGAAATTTCTATCTAGCGACAGCAAGGAAAAGTAAAAGTGACTTAAAGCAGATAATGATAAATTGATCGATGAATAGCAGCACAAGTTAATCTGCTCTTTTCAGTAGTCCGAAGTAATCATAATTAAGTAAGAAATCATGGATAATAGATAATTATAAGTACACCATCCAAACAAGCAGAAAATATGAATGATATCAAACAAGTCAGGACAGCGAAACAAGACAAAAATCTAAAACTGATTCCATATAATATGCTCTAAAAATAAATTTATTAGACAACGGGAGAAACAACCATCACTGAAAAACTCAGTCAAGATGATCCATAAAGTGCATGATAACCACCTTGAGAAATTTGTCTTAATCCATGGGCGTAGAAGAAATTAAAAAAATGAAAAAGAAGCATGAGAAGGAGTTGTAAAGTAGCAGACGAGACTAAAATCATACAGAAATATACCACTGTTCCTTAGAAATTTGTCCTATCCCCCAACACCTCTAAGAAACATATTGTAAATATGGAGTAATACATATTTGAAAACATGTGAAGGGGAAATTTAGCACTGAAATAAAACCAAATACAGGTTTCAGATTTGGTCTTTATAGCCAAAACATAAACTTTTCATTCCAAATTTAAGACTTCGTTTGCAAGAGTCCTGGAACTTCAGAAGAATCAGCAGAGCCCAAAACTAAATGATTGATGCATCTATGAAGGAATCTGCACAATGAATAGATAAATCATGAAAAGAGCTGATTTCAAAATTAAAAAGTTTAAAAGTATAAAGAAATGAAACAAAAGCTGAATGTGCATACCTTCGACAATTTGAAGGAAAAATGTTGGTTTTTGTTATCATTGTAAGCAATTAAAATAGATATTCCAGTTTCAGAAACTTAAAATTAAAGGAAAACTACATAGCCAAAACAAAAACTAAAGTAGAGCAGCATGGCAAAATGTCAAGATGCAAGCAAAGGATAGTTAACCCAACAATCAGAATGATGGGTTCCCAAAAGTACCACACACCTAGGGAAGAGATACTGAACAGAACTGCAGCAGACGACTTGTTTTCATAACAAAAGAACAAAGTAACTTTGCGAACAAAATAAAGTTAAGAATACAATGCAGTTATCTGCTTCAAACTCAAAATGCACGAGCAACAGCCTTGCATAGGATGTTCACTTGTTCAAGAAGGCAACAATCAGATAGCATATTTGAGTCCAAGTAAAATGAAAATATGACAAAGGGCATTCCTTAAGTCTTAATCAGATTTTTTACTCTTGGTCCTAATAAAACACTAAATTATCACTTTTGCATCAGACAATGACAAAGTACACCAAAGACCATCACTAGGACAATTGTACTGCAATATAGCCTCTTTCAACTGCCAGGTGGAGGTCAACCATAATGGGAAATTTCCCGGCAACTGAATGAAAGCCATTGCCAATATGCAGAGTGGCTCTCTTTTATTTTTCAATTCCTTTCTTTCCTACAGTTGTTACCGCCACATTGCATAGCTTTTTCAAAAGATGAAGTAGCATTAAGAGTAACAGGAAATAAAGAAAATATACTCCTCAAACATATATACCTTCAACAAATCAAAATCTTAAGAAACAGAGTAGCGAAGAACGCGCACCTAATGTCCCATATAAGGACCACCCTGCTGAGACCTGCCTGCACTGCCTTGCCCCATTTGTGGATTCATCTGAGGGTTCACATATCCGCCCTGCATTGGTGGCTGGTTTCCATAAGCAGCACCACCCTGATTCCCATATCCAACAGATGGCACTCCCTGGTTCACGGCTCCTCCTCCAAAGGCTCCGAGCAGATTCCCAATCCCCAATCCTGCTCCTTGGGTAGCTATCAGTGCAGTCAAGGCCTGTCCAAGTGCTGGGTTCAAACCCTGTGCGGCCATCCCCGGGTTGAAACCCACAGATGATCCTGAGGGTGCCATTAGATGCCCAGGGCCACCAGAAGCACTAGAGTTGAATTTCCCTTTCTTTGCCGAATGCTGGTAATGAGGCTGATGATGGTGATGCTGATGTTGCTGCTGCTGATGATGATGATGACCTCCACTACCACCAGCATTTCCATAACCCGGTTTACCATATTTCAGCCCGTCAATTGCCTTCTGGCAATGTAGAGTATACTCCTCAAATTTCTTGTAAGGTTCATCCAATGCTCTCTTTGCACTCTCCACACTCTTATACACAAAAAGAGCAAAACCCTTAGGTTTACCAGTATTCCTATCAAGACCCAATGGACCCTCCTCAATTTCCCCAAACTGCTTAAAAAACTGAAGTAGCTTCTCCGGATCAATATCTGCTGAAACATTACTCACAAAAATCTTCCTCTGGGTGTACTCTGACCCTCCTGGAGTTGAAGTCGTCGGAGTTGGAGGCGGTGCCGGTCCAGTAGTGGCCAATTGGCACGAAGTAAGCCTATTCCCAATCTTTTTCTGCGGCTGTTCCAAAGCCTTGCGCGCTCCAACCCTATGTTTGTACAAAATAAACGCATATCCCTTTGATTTTCCAGAAACCCTATCGGTCACAGCCTTGCAATCCTCAATTTCCCCAAACTTCCCAAATTCAGCTTTAAGGGTTTCGGCCGTAGTGTCCCAGCCAAGGCCGTGGACAAAGATTTTGCGGTGGGCTGGGTCCGTGTCGGCAAACTCCCGGACGCAACCCATCACATCGGGATGGTTATCCACGAGTTTCCTAAGAAGACCCACAAGCTGCTCTTTTCCAAAAGGTTCAAGCAGCTTCTCCAGAGGCTCATCATCTAAAAAGTCCTCTTCTTTTTCCATCTTCTCTTCGCTTCCATTTCCTTTGTCTCCTCCCCCATTTGCCTGGGGTTCAGAAACAGATGAAATTAGGGTTTCGGGCTGTTGCTGTTCGTTATGCTCTTGCTCTTGCTCTTCCTCTTCCTCTTCCTCGTGCTCTTCCTCTACTTCTTCCTCTTCCTCAACCTCTTCTTCAACTACAGTCTCTTCTTCTACTTCTTCTACTTGTTCTTCTTCTTCTTCTCCTTCCCCTGCAGGTGGAATTTCCTCTTCTTTTTGGAGTTGGGGATCGGGAGTTTCAGTAACAGTAGGTTCAGAAGATCGCTGCTTTCTCTTTCTGGCCATGATAAAGTTCAGGAAGAGAGGCGGAGATTTAGGGTTTAAAATTGGGGGAAATTGGCGGACGACGACTGTGAGAGGGTGGCGCTAGGGTTTCAAGCTTTAAGTAAATAGACTCAATTGCGAAATCAGCTTGGATACGGCGTTCGCCGCTATTTAATCACGGCCGCAGGATTTTATTACATTTGGCAGGATTTTATTAATGAAATGTAAAAAAATAGAACGAAAATATAAGTGAAATTTTGTTTTAAAATGGTGAGATGGTGTATAATATAGTAAAATATTATTTCAGATAGATCAGAACGTAATATATAATAAATAATTTTTATAATTTTTATATTAAAATAATTGCTGCTATGATTTTAAAATAGAAATTATTTTTAATTAAAAAGTTTGGAGAAAATAATTTTTATATATTTTATGTTTTAAAATAATAATGATTTTATTATTTTATTATTAATTATATGAAAATATTATTATTAACTATTTAATATATTTTAAAATATTATATTAAATTTTATTTTATTCTATTATATGTGATTTATATTTAAAAATAATTTATTTTTATTTTTATTTATATAAAAATATATACAAACAATTAAAAACAATT